>JAYKKI010000002.1:34257500-34572500 GCA_039881145.1 Druceiella hillmani
TATAATTGGTCAAATAAAGTGGCCAATTTTTGCAACGTCAACTTTCTTTCCATGCCGGTTTGAAGAGAAAGACATTGCTACGTGAAAAATTACCAAATATGATGTCTTTAGAAAAAAAATAAAATCTTGCATTAATCATCATTCGAAGAATTGGGGGTTTAATTATAATAAAACATTCAATAGGTTTACAAATGATTAAGTTTCAATCAGGTCGCGCTTTCGACAAGTCACACGCCGCTAAATCGATTTAACTACCATTTTAAATTGTAAGCGAAACATCATTGTGTTGCGCGGTAACGGAATTTGAATTAATGAATTAAAAGCAAAGTTTTGGGCCTGGGTGTGAATGACTCGCGCAGGAAGCATTAATTTACTCACAACACTCGTAAAGGTGAGTAATGTATAGTTAGCTAGCTATTGTTTTTTATTGAACGCCGAAAAGAAACATTTACAGTTGTAATGTTTGAGAACTTTTGATAGAATGTGTTGTGGACTATGTTTTCTGCGTATTCTTTATATCCAAGTGTTGCTCGACAATAAATAAATTTACAGCATTACAGTGACTGAAGAACTATGCAGTTTACAAATATTACAATTTATATTAATATTGAGATTTTGTGTGAGCCTATTTTATATTAAATGGATACTAATCAACAAAATTAAAATAAAGTTACTTGGTTTTATTATTTTATAATTTTGATTTACTTTTGTAATATACTCTAATAAATATTCAATATTTTAAAAAAACTCAAGAAAATATTAGGTATTACTTGTTAAGTATTAGATTTTAATATTTCCTATTAATGTCACTCTCTTCATTTATCCGTATATATGTATGAACTCTACAAGTGATTTTACGAGGAGAAAGAAAAAGAGGATGAGAAATAATGGAAAAATATGTTTCCTTAACGTAAATATTATTAAAAGTTAGTTTTTAATTCTTTTGATTTTTTTATGTTTTTGATTATTCTTCATAAAGTTTATATTATGTCGTCATAATTTTTAAAATGTTTGCATTTTTAATGATCCTTTTAATAATTCAAATAAAATTAGTGGTGAAAATATAATTTTTAAAATCCCTCTAGAATAATATCTTTTTCGTAGTTTCATTATTATTGAAAGGTCTTTTAAATTCAAACTTCATTTGCCATTTGTCATTTCAAAGTCTAGTTTGTGAAATATTACTCTTTGAAATCATTGAAACGAGTCACCTCCTCTTTGTTTTGGACGCTCTTAGCAGGTTTTTTTATCCATATGTTTTATTTATTTTATATGTATGTGTGTGTATATATGTGTATATATATATATATATATATAAATAAATATATATATATATATATATATATATATATATATATATATATATATATATATATATATATATATATATATGATGTTTATTTATAGGTGCAATTTAATATGATTTATTCTCTCATTAAAAATGTTATTGAATATGGAAGATTGAACTTTTGAGATTAGCCAATATTAGATCATACATTTTTTTTATATTTGGGGAGTAATATGAGAGTCCTATTAACTTAATTTTCTTAACTAAATCCAAAAGGCTATTGGCTCCTTTGCAACAAATAAGTCGACTTTTAACAATTTCATTAATTATAGCTATTACTCCTATTGCCTTCTAACTCGTTAAAGACCATTTGATTTCCCGTGTATATTTCCCCTAGTATTACTCGACACCTACCTCTTTGACGACATTCTTCTCATTATTTAGTCAACGTTTTGCGGATGTTCTGTCAGTCCGTTTCGCCCCTGCATTTTCCTGAAGGCTTAATGAGCTATTTGTCCGATTTAATTCAAAAAGTTATTTGGTTTCACAGATGCAATTTCGTGGTGTAATTATATGGGTAACGTGACATTTACCGTTAGGTAAAGACGTTAGACTATTATCACACGGTATACTTTTATTTATTTAAGGCATGCTTTTAGCTCATGGTTTACTTCTATTTTAAGTTATAACATCAATCTCGTACATGCAAACGTGCATCACAAATTGACACAGGGAAATTTGAAAAGTTTTATAGGCAATACGAAAAGTTTTACCTGAAAGGATATTTTTATGTAATGGTATTCCTTAAGACCTTTGCTAACGTTAACCGTAATATTTACATAAGATGCTTCAAAAATGAAAAAAAAAATGTAATCTGAATAGAAAAATAGTTTTGATCGTAACAAAGGGAAGGAATGAAGTAGGAATTCCGAAATACATAGACTCGTCCTCATAGACGGAAATATTTATAGTATGTCACTAGTGGTTCTACTGGAATAAAAATAATTTACTGATAAAGATTTATGTCATTTATTATTACATTTTCTCGTCTATTATTTATGATATTTGGTGATTGTAAATTTTTTCAATATGCGGGTAACTAAAGTGTTTTGGTATTCACGTTTTTATTAAAAATATGAACTCGGAGAACCCTAGTGTGAACAAAAGCCTATGTATGTTGGTATGTTCGATAATAAGTAAATATTTTTTGTCACTTGTTATTTCGTTCCATATTTATTTTCTTTTTAAAGAAATATTGAATGGTGAATACAACATAGGATTTTTGTCATCCTTGCGTAGAATAATACTTGTTCGAAAGTTTCATCATTACATAGATATAGCTTTTGTTTGTAACACATTTCGCGTCAAAAACAAATTGCACCTTTTTCTATATTTAAAGAGGTTATTCAGCATTATTATTAGCGAATTTAAATATAACACATACACGAATATCATTTATTGTAGTTTGTTATACAATTTCAAAGCTGAAATTTGTGATAATTATGTGGTAAAAAGTCAGTCGGATCACGAATTACAGGCATGTTCGAATTATCTATATTAAATTATTTTTCGTTAAAGATAGATTGCTTGAAATAAATTTGATACTCAGTCAATTTCGTTTGCATAGCTGACGAATAAAGATACATCTACTTTGGCTTGCCATAATTTTTTTGTATGAGGTGCGTCTTTTACTTAAGAATTGCTATAGAGGAAAGTCACCAATTATGGAATACGATTTTGTTTTAGGGATATAAAACAAAAACTTATTAGTTAACAGTTTAATATTATAACAAATTAGTCATATATTTATAAGTAGTAATTAACAGCCTTCTATGAAGCATCTCAATTAACAAAATAAAATTGAACTCTAAAATAAAATCACAAATTAGTAACCAAATATGGAATAGGTACCCATATATGGAATATAAGCAAAACCAACATACTAATGACAAAAATAGACATAAACATCAATGAGATCAAATAAACTAAATTATTATTATAGGAAAATTGTAAAAAATTAAAGAAGTAGCTTCATTTACTTGCAGAAGTCACAGATCCATGTATCAAACTCTGGACCAGCACAATCACAATGAGCCCAGAGCCCACACATTATGCACTTAATCCAGTTTTCTCCACTGGTATCCGTGGAAAAAAGTCTTTGGCAAAACATACATTCAGCATCAGCAGAGTCAGGAGATTCTTGGCCCAATAACTCATCAGGCTCACTGTCATCAAACTGGATAACGTCCTGTTTCTCAGGATCTTCTTCAGAATCAGTCTTATTTTTCTTTGTTCGTGTGTTTCTCTTCGCAGTTTTCTTTTTATTCTTCGTCTTTGTTAATTTATTTTCTTTTTCTTGTTTCTTCACATGTTGACAAGTTGTACAATCGTCTCTTACAGCATTATGTTGCGCAGCTATAAAATCTACTTCACTGAATACATTTTTATTTAAAGGCCATAATCCAGTGACCTTAAAACCGTTAGCTGCAATCTCGCCTGTTTGTACTTTCAAATAGGATTTTCCAAATAACTCCACGATATCATACGGACTTAGGGGTCTATTATTGTTTCTTATCCACATACGTATTTCCTCACTGTAGTATGTTTTTAACCGCCCCATAAAAGTTTTGTCTAAAGGCTGCAGTTTATGAGTTGTATGTGGAGGTAAAGAAACAATGTCCACGTTATTTTCCCTAGCGATGTCTATTATGTCGATATTACGAGTATGACTATAGTGTCCATCTAGAATCAGCAAAACCTTCGATTCAGGAGTCAGTTTGGTGTATTGAATGAAGTGCTTGTCTGTGAAAATGTTCATTTGAATCCAACCTGAAGGATGTGCAACTCCGACTGATCCTGGCGGACATCCTCTCATTAGTTGAGCACTCATATTTTTTCTGGGGAAAATAATAAACGGTGGAACAAAATGACCTGTAGCATTCATGCAAACAACTATTGTCACAAGGGATCCTCTTTCTGCTGAAGTAAGTGCAGCTATCTGGTGTTTCCCTTTATGACCGATGATTTGTGGTATTTTACTTTGTACTATTTTAAGGCCAGATTCATCCACGTTATATATACGATTCGGTGGATAATTATTTTTAGTGTAAATATCTTCAAATAGGTTGAATCAAGCATCCACTTTTTCTTTATCAAGTTCAAATGCTCTGACAAAAGACCTACCAGTTGGCCTTCTTATCGAAAGTTTTTCTTTATGACGATTTAAAAATAACTTCAACCACTTTTTTCCCTCCATACCTGATTGAGTAAAGGGATTCTCCAAATTGTTTCTCCTTGCTAGCATATACGCCATACGGCGAAGATCAGTTCTTGTCAAACCGTGAAATTTGCTCTCCATCATCAATATGTATTCTACCAGCTGACCTTCAAGTTGGGAGCCCAATACTGTATGTCGTCCTAATATTGTGACTGCTGCAACTTGTGGAGACTGTTCATTTTTTTGGCACAAACGGAATAAAGTTGTCCTAGGCACTTGAAAATGCTGTGCCGCTTTCAAATATCCCATTTTCTTTTCTCGGACGAATTTTATAGCTTCCGCCATTTTTTCTTCATCCCAGGTTTTTCGTTTCGTGGTCGAATGTGGAGCCGATATTCCAGAAACAAATATAACACATAATTTTTAAAAGAAATAATAACAAGTACCTAACATGTGAAAAAAAGCGCACAATTATGGAATATTCCATAATTAGGCACCAACGACAAAAATCCGAATACGGACAATATTCGGATTTTTATTCTGGTTCAAACTAGTATTAATATTTTTTTAAGATACAATATTTTAAACACAGAAGGTCACAAAATAGTAATATAAACGTAATATCGATATACTCAATAGAATAACAAGTCTGTATACATGCATAATAACTGATAATACTCGTTTAACACATACCTTTAAAAATTTCTGCGCGACGATAAAACAAAACACGCCTGTCACACGCGTATCGTTGGCGCAACTGGCATAAACGCGTGAGTGCGATAGTAGAGAGAGCGAGTGAAATAGAAGATGGTCGTAAATTGCGTTTCAAATTTATATTTTCGGAGAAATCAAGGTGTTCCATATTAGGATACTATTCCATATTTGGTTACTTTCATCTACTAATTTGAATGAAATTCGGCATTTTATTCTAAAATATGGCTGCTTAAATATGAATTTCGTTTGATCCTAAAATGATTCGTTGTTCAAATCTGCATGCCGCAAAGGAAATTCCTGTCACGGTATTTACTCGTAATTATTTTATTTCCGAATCTTATCCATGTTTTTTATATAAAATGGTAATGAAATATAACATTATATTTTTATTTAAATATGATGAAGTTATTTGTGAACGAGACTTTCATAAATTATTTTGAAAATATTTAATTAAGTATATGAAATCTTTACGCTAAAGTCAAATTAGCAGGGTTCATGATTATTTAATTTATTCTATTGTGACACTCATCTTTTTCAAGTTCGAAAAAAATACATAGAATGACATCACTTCGCAATATACTGATTAATAGGGTTACAAGTGTTCGATATGTACACAGACCAATGTAGTTTGAAGGTATATTGGAGTATTCTTAACGTAGATTTGTCGCATAATAAATATGTTTTTCCTATGTGCTAGCCTTAGAACACAGGTAGACTTGAAGTTATATCGAAATATTCATAACGTAAATATGTCGTTTAATGACTATGTTTTTCTTATGTACCTTAAGCAGATGCAACTTTGAAAGTATGTCGGAGTATTATTAACATCGATTTGTCGTTTAGTAAATATGTTTTTCTTGACTTTGTGGCCTTAAGATAGATTGTTGTTTCATGGTACATAGTTTCTTTCATGGTACATAGGAGCATTTTTTATATCGATTGGTCGTTTATTAAATACGTTTTTCTAATGTATCTTGCCTCACTAAGTTGTTGTTTATGACACTCAATTTAAGTCGCAAGATTTTAACGCTGTATTTATAATATTATTCCCTTCCAGATGAAAATAAGTCACAGATAAGATGATGAATATAGGTTAATTTAGTATGATATGGCCAGTCCGATGAAGTGCCCAAACGAAAAATTGTTTTTGCTATAGTGAGGTAACACTAATGAGCGACAGCTACATGAAAGTATACGTTGCTGTACACATTGCTTCATCGAAAAAAAAATAAAAAGTAAGTATTTTTTTCCTAAGTTTCAATTGACATCTGATTTTTTTAGTATGTTGTAGTGTTGATAGAGTTGTTTTAAAATTCATTATGTTTTCACTTTGTTTGACTTTTTTTGTCGATAATATAAACGCAAATTAAAAAAAAATGGCTTTAAGTTTAAACGTGTGGCTACATCATAATGATGTTTGAATAAGATGGCCCTCTTTTGTCTTGGTAATACGCCCATAATTATAGAGATGCTTTGTATTAACTGTTTACGTTATAAAGAGATATAAAAATAGATTTTTGTTGCTTTCAAATGAACAAGTGTGTTCGGAAAATAGACCGTGGAAATTGGACTTGAGGTCAATTGTCAACTGTTCAAGCAAGTAGCAAAAGCACTCGGATCTTCGGATTATGTTTGTGAAAAACAAGAAAAGGAAAGTAAATGTAACAAGATTACGAAGAAAAAACTTACTAATTAAAAAGGAAAAAATGAAATAGATTCAAGTTCTGAGGAAGAAGAAATGATGGAATTAGCCAGTGAAGATTTCAGCCACAAAGATAATTTATATCATTGTATGAGATGTGGCAAAAATTACTACTAGACTGAAAAAAGAGAACATTAGTGTTGTTTGTAAATTATAGCTGGTAAAAGCTGCACATTCGACAATTCTTACAATCCTTGTAGCAAGAAGATGAAGAAATAAGAAACGGAAAAAGAAAATTTACGCGACAAGAAAGAAAAGAGTAACGAAAGAGGCAAATGGAGAAGAAAAATTACCCAGAAATGACATGATCAATCTTTACACGAGTGGCCGACTTATCCGTACATATCCGACAAGATAGTCAATAAGTAATCATCGATATTTAATTATTAATTTGTAAATGGTTAATTTAAAAAAAATTCCAAAGCTGATTAAAATAAGATTTTATAAAAAATATTTTATTAATACATATTTTTATTTTACTATTCAAACTTACTTCAAAAAACATGGCATATTATTTTGAATTATTATTATTTAATTTGATTTGTTTTCCAACTTTTACATTTTAAAATATTTTTTGTAATAAGAAGTCCAAGTGATTGGATACAGTGTCTCTATTAGATAAAATTTTGGAAAAAATACGGTTGACTACATTGCTTCAAGAAAATTACTATAATTTAGTTTAATGCAATTCGTAAATTTGATCTTGAAAATAAGAATGAGAAACTATGGATAAATTTTGGCAAATTTAGAATAAATCATTTCAGTGATTTTTTCGTTGTAAATTGAAAAGGTTTTAGTGAGTCGTTAATGTGAATATATAATTTCTTTTTTAATAGGTTGAGTACGCATGTCGACGCGTTGCCGATATAAGGAGTTTATTTTGTGTGACAGACATTGTCAACATACCGAGTCCGATCCGAAAACGTTTTTTAATCATACATTAGTACTATAAAGATTTATTTCCCATTAGTATCTGTATGGAGTGACACAACCAGTCTCACGTACCTCACGTATTAATAAATAAAAACTATGCTTGAGTATGGAAGATGAATGTTTAAAGTAACCGTAAAAAACCCTTAATAAATAGTGGCTAAACAATAACTATAGACCGTCACACAATTTAAACATTGTAATTTGACTAATATTTGCATATTACGTTTGTCCTGCTATTATTTTAACAATACGAACATGAAAAACTAGTTTTGACTGAGTTGGAAAAGTGTTGTTCCAAAAATATCTTTTTATAACATAAAGTATTAATCAGTGAATTATTAAAAATAACTCAATACCTCTGTTGTGATTCCTTTAATCATTTTAAGAAACGATTGATGCAGGGCGGTATATTACTTCAATATCATAGATTGCCCTGTTTACGCAAAACATCGCACCGTGGTATAAATCAATATTTTATTAGGTAATATGGCTCTAGGCGATAATTAATAATGTAAATATTGAACCTAATGTCACTATAAATTTTGCTTATAATAGATCACAGATATTAGCACAGTGGGAGTTGGCTCACATTTCATAATATGTAAATTGCGTCACTAAAGGGTAGCGGTGAGTGTAGCTACCCCAAAATAGGTTCTCGGAAAATCCCTTGTGAGATGACCGCATTGCTGATTTTAGTATTCTACCCCAGTACGTACTGACCTAACCCACGTCGACGAGAAGTAGCGAAACATAGATAAGTATAGAAAACATAGACAGATAGGATAGATACAATTTAAACAGTAAAACAATACGGTACAACCGTATTGTTTTAAAAGAATGATGGCAGTTGTTTAGAAGTTCGTAATGATTGTTGTTAAAGTATTTTACTTCCCGCAGCGATTTAAAGTTTGCTCTCGACGACAGATCGACTTGCAAACTAAAAACGGTTTCACTTGTGTTTTGTTAAATTGTCGTTCTTTAAGGTGGTGTAGTCTTGAAGTTATTTCTCCTTTCTTCAATACAAATAGTTGTTGCTTATCATAATGTATAATTCTGTTATCAATTATTATTTTTCTTAGATGAAATATGTTTAGCCAGATTTAACAGTTTTTCAAATGTAGAAATATTTTTTTTATAATTGAGAGTTTGTAAGCCTCCATATCCTTATGAAATATTTTAATATTCTTTACCAAGGAATTATGACGAACAAATTTAGTTATTTTAATATTACATATTTCAAAACATGTAAATATGAATTATGTACTTATCCCTGAATCTGTCATTGAAAGATAAGGAGAATGTTTTTCATAAAAAAACCGTTTTCAGAGCTTAACACAAATTAAAACTAATCTACAAAACTAAGGATTGATTTCTTTTATCCTAATATGCTATACTAGATACTTAAATACGATATTTTAACTCAATCACATAGTGTTCTAATGCTTAAAAAGTTCAAATAATTTCCTACATTTGAATTCAGAATTTTGAGAATTCTCTTTAATCTATGTCTTTTAAGTAAAATTGCGTTTTTCCCGATATTTGACTTTACGATACGGTGCATAAATATGTTTAAATTTAGGCAATCAAAAATAAACATCTTAGGGAAGTAATTCGTTTTTTGATGCAAAATACTAATAAAATACCAATAATTTCCTCTGTCGAATGTACCATCCAAAAAGTTTTGCTGATGTATTTTATTTTCCATTTCTCAACATTGGTTTTATTTCTACTTTCATTTAAATAAATGCTTTGATTAATTAAGTTCCTATTTTATTTTCTTCAACGGATATTAAATCCGTAACGCAAACAAACAATGCGTTGATCATCAAGCATAATGTGCTTATGCTTTCTACTTATAAAAAGCAACATGGAAACTGAAATAACGCTGTTACAAGTATGGAGAAAATTGAAAATAAAAAACAAATTTGAAACAGTATTAACAGTGTGTATAATATTTATATTATACTGAACGCTTCTACGGGCGTCGTGAGGGGAGATTAAAGAGTGATGTGCTTTGATCAATCAGGAAGTTTATTTCAGTCAGGAAGCTCAAAATCTTCAATTGAATAAAGTAAATAACCGTCGGCGTGAATTTATTTTTGTGTAATAAGTTGTATGTGAAAGTCCTTAATTTCCTTTTTGAGAAGAAATATATTCGATGCTTTGATAAAACACTATTTTGTTGGAGTGGACAGGATTTTGTTGAGTTTATCTTTATTGAAAAGTGTCATTTTCATACTCATTATAAGTATTGAAAGTTTTTATTAAGTGGTAGAATTTAAATTGATACATATGTGACATAAATATAAGTAGTGTAGAACCCTGAGTAATCGAATAATGACGCAATAACCGCATCGCTTGAATTTAATGTGATTGCGTCTTTTTTAACTTGTATTTGATTAATTTCGATATGAAGCAATTCTAACAGGAAGACGTGTCAGGAATTCAAGAAAATAAATAGGAACGGCAGCCAGCGGAACGTTGGAACCATATCGCATTTTATTTTTCCCGTGCGAACGTACCGCGTCATATCGCATGGTTTGTGCCCGTTATTCCGAAATTGGCGCACTGTTTGTGTGCTGATTTCTTAAAAATCGTTGGTCATAGTGACAATCATTGTTATTTTTTTGCTACACGTGGCGTTATTTTATTATTTATTCGTTTGCTTTATAATCTATCGGTCTTCAAGAAAGTAGAGTTGTCCCATAATTATTTAAAGTCCTAGATAAGATAAAATCGTATTAAATATGGAACAGTACATGCAAAAACAGGATTTTTTGGCATATTATTTAAAATTAAAATTTGCATAAACATTTTAGGTCAAATGTGTTCGTATTTAAAATGTGTTCGTATATAAGATTGACAAATAATTCGAAATTATTTGTCAATCTTATATATCGTATATAATATTTAAGAGAAAATTAATTTAAAATTAAATAAAAATTATAAAAATTGCAAATCTTTTTTGTTCTCAATTTTATTTGAGACATTTCTTGATTTATTGCTGATAATGTTCAGGAAAAGTAAAGGAAAGGAAAGCCCATTAGCTGTTTGAAGGAAAGTCTGGGAATACGTAAAGTGACAAAGTATTTAACTAACATATTCTTAGTAGTAAAAACCCCAAAATTTTTACATGACAATTTTTCAAGGATGCATTTTACACTTAGGTAACAATAATTGCATAAAACTTTAATAAACCATTTGATTAATTTATCCTATTATCAAAGCATTATCGGGAAATCTTTCAATTTCTTTCATCTTAGACTTTAATTTTACATTGAAAAAAATACGTTTTTTAAATTAATAATTAGTTTAAAAAGTTCTTCACGAAGGTATTTCTTTAATTTGAAAACAATTACTGCAGCACACACATAATTTGTTTAATTGGCTTTAAATTGTTAAAAAAAATACACGGATGAATTCGTACAGAGAGAAATTTGTTTTTTGATAATAAAATTTAACAAATTTAAATATCTTTCAAATCATATATCAAATAAAATTCCGAAAGTTTATAATTTTCGTCTAAACTGAAAGGAAAATTAAAAAAAAAGCAATAAAATCTATTAAAGTTGTTAAATCAATTTTCCTTACTAAATACATCTTTAAAATGAAATACGCGAAAAAAAATGTTTTAATGCAGAGTCTAATTATTGTATTCCTTCTTATAATGAATAAAATAATATTCTAGAAATAATACCATATCGTGCGGTGGTTTTCTTAGATATTTTAATGTAATCTGGATTTTCGTTATTGAAAACGTCGACCCAATTGTTTTGTAAATAAAGTAAATAAATAATTATTGAATATAGGATAAAAAACTCAAATTGGTAAAGTCAAAAACATTACACTAAATTTGATATTTAATTGCGTTAATAATAGAATACACTTATAATAAAATAATTAAGTATTTTAGTTGTAAATAAGGCTAAGTTAAATTTTAAGGTTAATTTAAATTACGGCTTAAATTACGCTCTAAAGTAGGTACTGGTATCATAATATTAAAATCTGTACCTGTAAGGACAATTTTTATTTAAAATTATCTGAAACTGAAGTAAAAGCAATTTTCTTTATAGTTACTCATGGCATTATTATCAATGCCAATCAATTTCCAGTCAATTCCAATCAATAATTATCATCCATACTTTTAATATTCCAATGGCAATTTGTATGTTTCCTAAGTAATAAAAAAATTTGTATTATTTTTCTGCTTGGAATATAATGTACCACTCAAATTACAAATCTTAAGTCTATTTCTATTCTGTTTCCTTCTACAAATGTTTTTACCCACTTAGCTAGCTGTTTATTTAATCTCTAACTTTTCAACCTTTTCACTAAAATGATGGCTCTGTTCACAGTACATGAACTGATTTAGGGAAGCACGTATGATTTGCACTAAATAATAATGAAAAATTTATTTTTAATTCTTAAATTTTAGATCATCAACATCTTTCTATAGATTAGTTTAGACGTTGCGTACTTTATTAACTTTGAGCGATTTGTTGCAACTTCTGATACGCGTTCGAATTTACGTATTGTGGATATATTTCTGCAGCTAATGGGCAAGAAGGTAAATAGGTAGGAATATAAACTACTCGAATAGGAAAGACGCCATAAATTAAAAGGTTTTCTTTATTATGAATATTAATAGACCATGCGAAATAAACGCAGGTTTTATGATTTTTTTATCTCTATAAATAATAGGAACAACTTGTTTCTCACGCCTGCAATATTATCACATGGTCTGATTATACATCCGGCAATACAGCTTCCATAATTTTCTTTCAGGATCAGATTTCCACGCGGAAATTAATCGCCCATACGCAGTGTTACCATTTACTTCTTTTAAAATACCATTTATTACTTATTGTACCTTCGTCTAAAGAACAAGTTTACTGACTGGTACATTTATAATATTTTATTTTGTTTCAATGTAGTCAATATACTTTCATAAATATCCGTATATTTCCTATCCTTATAGTGCCAAGTATTTTTATTATTTCATAGCCTATAAAAATATGCACATATACTCATGTTTACGTACTTATTTCTAATGTCAATAATGTTGAAGGAAGAATAAAACATATTCCAAAAGTTTTGTGTACCTACGCCATAGCTTATACAGCTAAATGTAACTTTATAAAGTATATCTTTCTGGCTTACATTCTAGATCCATTGCCGGAACATGTACATATCGTAAACCACGAGAGAAATACGCTTTGGAAATCCTGTGGCGTGAAAAGCTGTCCCAATTGGCAGATAACTTTTAGACAAGATATTCGTGACTGAGTGATTTTACGTCGCTCCGTAGGCGGGCGTTCTGAATAAAACGTAGACGTAGAGATTCGAAATCTTCGCTCAATCGTTTTATAATTGTCACATGACGAAACTACATCGGTTTTACTTTCAACGTTTACTATGAGTTTGATTTGACAAGGATTATGTTGTATAAAGTCACAGGCGTTAAAAACATAACTATGCATTAACATATCTAATCAAAGTTCTTGGAGTTCGTATTTATTTATGGTAATATTTGTGCTTTAAAACTATATTGGTTTATTAATTTATTAATTAATATTGAATTTAAATTTCTTTACGATTCTCCTCTGGGTAAGAGTAGTAAGAGTTTACAAGGAAGGTGTCCTTATGGCTTGGAAATATTTGACAATAATTTGAATGCGTAACTTGCCATTGAATTATTTGATACTTTCTTCGAATTTTGAACAACAGTAACTAATAACTATAATAATTAAAATACGTTATTTTAAAATTAAAAGAAAAATACTTTTTATGGAAGAACGTTCGTTATCCTCATATATTTTCTATTCTAATATTATTATAAATGCGAGTTTGTTTCTTTATTAATTTGTTTCACTTTCACGCCTCAAGAACTTAACCAGTCTTCACAAAATGTCGCTTATGTATCGCCTACATTACTGAGACAAACATAAAATAATATATTTATCAAAAATAAAATTTATTATCCTTGTAAAAAAAAGCGAAAACGTTAGGGATATCAACCTGAATGTAATGAAATATACTTTCATATTTTTATGCAGTCTACAGAATCAAAGAATCAACTTTTATGCAAGAATATTTTTTTTAATTTCATCACTATTTTTTTTCCTTTTCCATATGTGCAAAGTTGCGATTCAAAGTTAACATTTATTTTAATTTTCATCAGTCGTACATATGTTAAAATGTAATTAAAAAGTAAAATTACGACACGGAATTAAAGGTTACATTTAAAACTCCCTCTTTACTATTGTTCCTTTTTAAATTGAAAGAAATTTTATTTCAGTTTTATGTTCCAATTTAATGCTGATTTTAAAACGCATCACGTCACACTTCAGATTAGATCCAAATTAGTTGGTTTAATAGAACCTTTCTAGCGCTTCGGTAGTCCTGATAAATTGGAAAATTTTGGTAATTGTGATATATTATTCCTTAATAAATGATATTCGAAATTAGTTATTCCAATGTCTGTGATATGTACTAATAACCTTAAAAAAATCTTCTGTTCAAATTTCTGCAGATGCAGATTTCTGATTACAGATTTCTGCAGACCTGGAAACTTTAAATTAATAAAACACTAATGATTAAGTTGTAAATTATTTCATTACGCTGCAACAGATCAAATTAGATTAGATATACTGTAGGAGTTAACTTTTCAATGAATATCCCGGTCTCCTATAACTTTAATTTCATGTTATTTCTTAGCAAATTAATTAATATTATTATAACGTGATTTTACACTTTGCATAAAGTAATAGTAACATATTTCCGGAAAGGACATAGTTTAAAAATGTTTATAACTCAATTTATAGTTGGATCATATACGTATGTGCGTATATTCAATCAATTGAATGGCGACGTACTCTCAGAAATAAAATATAATCATATTTTCCTAGTATTAAAACTACATCGGATACGCAAATTTTGAACACACAGCGTCTTTCATAACATCCGGATTTGCACGTGCCGGTGGTAATAGTATAATTTATTTTCATAATATCCGGATTTTCCACGTGCCGGTGGTAATAAACCCATTAATTTCCTTCCACAATCTATGCTGCACAGTTTTAAATAAGAAATTTTGTAAATTGCAACGATATCACGGAAGACTTATTGAACCCTGATGATCATTACTTGATGAGTGTTGGCAATGAATGTTTGGTGTAAAAAAGAAGAATTCAAACATTAATTAGTCATTCACCAAAATACAATAAGTAGGTCTTAAAAAGTATTTCATATTATATGTATATATATATATATATATATACATATATATATCATTGTTTTGAATTATATTGTGTACGTCACATTAATAACACTTTATTTTGGTTTACATAGAATTGCCACAAATATTTAAATGCAATTCTCATGGAAATACAGTAACGCGCCCTTATTATGTGAGATTATGACAGTATACGTAATTGCGTATCAAATTACTAATCCAAATCACAGATATTATTAATCTTTAATAGTGCTTTCGGAATTGGAATTGCGTAAATCAGCTAATAATCGAGCATTGTAGACTTCTTTTCCTTCCAATGCACGTCAGGTGAATGTCAATTTAATTTTCGAAATTCCTAACAGGATTTCATGGATACTTTTTCTTAATTACGCAATGTACTTTGGATTACTGTATTATCAAAAGTAGTAAGGTAACCGCAATAATGTAAAAAGTTATATTATTTTGAGGTACCAATGTCACCACCAGACGTGGAGAGTTCATGTACCACAATACTTCGCCCAATGCCCCCTCTCCACTTCATTAATTCATGGCAGTTGAAAAGGTACAAATACACCATTTTGCTTTATCGTAATAATTTGTTGGTTGTGCTAACTTAATTTACCAAAAGTGTTTCAGCGAATATTTAGGTCCCCGGACTGAGCATATTTTCTACCTGCATGTACATTGTAATATTGCAAATATATTGATTACTCAATTTGTGGCGGGGCTTATAAAATACTTGCATGTACATTCGTAGATTTTAATCTCCATTTTGAAACTTATGTCCGTTTTTCAATTCCTCTCGATGGCAGTAAACATCAATATTGTTATAATGGAAGTTATTTATTTTAATAATAACGCAGTAAATCAAAAAGTGAATAGTCAGTAGAAAAAAAACAAGTGTTAATAGCAGATGCGTGGAAGATTAACATAAATCTGTGGGAGGATTGACGTAAATCTGTAGAAGAATTATAATGTTTATTAAAGGAATCCACTGTTGTTAGATAAACTAATAAAATATGGGTTAATTAAAAAGCGTTGGTGAAAAAATAATATAATTTTATTAAAAAAATAAGCGGGTTATAATTTGCAAATTTGTTAGTAGGGACAGATTAGAGAAGTGTCCCTTTTTCATTCGCTATAGTAGAATTCAATGTAAAATATTATTAAAATGACACCAAAATTTATAATTGTCGTCCATATTAAAGATTTATTTCTGGTCATTTTTTACATTAAAAACATGAAAAGTTACATTGGTAAAGCGATATACCAATAACCATGTAAGATATTACTAAATCAGAATAACTATTTACGAAACGGAAGAAATATATTAATCTATATTAAAACCGAGTAATATTTTGTTGTATAATGCTTTCTGTCCTAAAAGAAGAGGGCGCGATAATACTATATATAATATAAAATAATGGATTACTATACTAAATTCGTAATTTTATCATGTTTAATTTATCACGAAATGTTGACAAGCGTTTTCCAGTGTCAGATTCTTAAGATATATTTGAACGTTGTAATATCTGATTTAAATGAGATTTCGTCAATATCGATTCAAACTTGAATCACAATTTTTATTGAAATCTGAATCTACCTGCAATTTGATGTGTTATCGCATATTGACGGCATCACTTCGAACTTCCTATGAACAATATATAATTTCCCAAAAGATTAAACCTTTGAGGAAGCTTTGAGTCCTCGCAATGCCGAGACATTATCGAGTTTCATTGGCACGCTGCTGACAAATTATGCCGCCAATGACCTTCGAGACTTTAACACGAATGGTTGGAAGATGTGTTTAGGTCGCGAGGCGAGGGAATATTTGCGAGAGTTCAACTAGCTCGGCCATCAACTCGAACAAATGACGTGAGGGCATAAAAGTGACAGACGGAGGCTTCTGTGTTAATTTGGTTACGTTATATCGGTGGCTGAAATTGCATACTACAAACATTGTTATATATTTGTCACTGTGACTACATATATATAATGGAATGGAAGTAAATCTGAGTGTAAAAAATAACACAGAATGAGAAGTAAATTAGAAAATATTGAAGCTACTATTTATTGCAATGAATAATGAGAAACCTAATAAAATCGCAATTATACGAAGTAGTAATGACTTGACAAATTTTTACAATTCGTGAAATTCAAAGCTATATCATAAAACTGGATAATGTCGTCAAGATAGTGCAATGACTGAAAGCTTCTTGAAGGCTTTATCTTTGGAAAAATTTGATATTGGTTATGCGAAGCTTAAAGCAACGTCGTTAATATGCGATAACAACCCGAATTTTAGAAAGTTTCCGATTTTATTGGAAAAGTTTTGATTCAAGTTCGAACCGATGTTGATGGAATCTCACTTAAATCAACATATCGTTCGAAAATATTTGAATAATCAGACCTTGCTATATTTATTTTGATTTATATTTTCAATCTTGTCAACATTGCAAGATAAATAAAACAATGAAATTATGAGTTCAGTATATCAATCGACTATTTTACTTTATATAGAATATCATTTCACCATTTTCGTTTAAGACAGAAAGTATTATATAATGTAATATTACTCGATTTTGAAATAAATTACTAGATTTCTCCGTTTTCAAAATACTTAATAGTTTTTGGTTGTCTTACGCAGTTATTGATATACTGCTCTATCAGTGTAATTTTTAATTTTACGAAATTTGTAAAAAAATGCTAGGTAATGGCAGATAGAGGATGAGAATATATTAAAAATGGGAATATTAAACAGGGATGATATGTGAAACTGAACTTCGCATTTGGGAAACGTAAAGAACACCATAAAAGGGAAAATAAAATATATAAAATTTAATAGTTCAATAGCAAAATCGGTCCCACAATTAAATTCTTAGCAATTGGCCAATTTTCGTCGATCCGAACGCTACATTAAACAACAACGCTGACATTAAAAATTTAACTGATTTATATAAATTAATATTTTACTTTATAATTTGATTAGATGTGTATTGGTAATCGGTGACGGATCCTATGTTTTCTCTACTTTGAATCTTGCTCATATAAATATTTAAACCGTTGGATTTTTGGAATAAAATAAAATGTTTATAAAATGGTGATTTCAATGTTTTGAATTTCATGTCATTAACTTAAGAGTATTTTCCCAATAACTCCATAATACTAAGTAGTTTTTAGATTGCTGTAAATTTCAAATTTGAATTTTTAATTTGTCATGAAAAATATACATTATAATGATACGTACTGTTAATACAGTTAGTTTTTTTTCTAGGTTTATTGTCGATTTGCACAGATCTTGATTATTTTTGACAGGTTTCATAACTTAATGTTTCCACATGCGTTGAAAATTAACTAAAATTGTGAAATATTACAATTTTATTCAATAATTCCTTTAAATACATTTTTATCACTATTGTTTTAAAATTCAAAGTAATTTCAAAGCCCGCCTTCGCCCACGTGCGCATTTGGTTAAGGCGCCGAGATTTGTGTACAATCTGCTATTGTTGCAGAATTTCTTTATAAGTTGCTACGTGATAAAGCAGGAACCTAATAAACACCATAAAAGATGGATGATATCCCTCAGGGACAACTTAAGTTTTTGAGATAAAAATATATTTTAATCAAGATTAATCCAGGCTAACATGCCAAAGTTCCGGTAGATCAGTTCAGAAATTACGTACTAATAGGCGACAAACAAACTTGCATTCATTCATACATCTATTGACTAATTCAACTTTTAAGTTCATAATTTTAGTGAAAAGGATTTGTCGGACATTATCCTAACCTATCATGCAATACATAAGAAAATAGCATAGCAAGCAATAAATAAAAACAAAGGCGTCCTGTAAGAAATGTATGCACTATAACGATACATACTGTTAATGTACTTAGAACGGAGTTGCAATGATGCCCGTAAAGCAAATATTTCATCAGTCCAAAATATAACTTTTTTGTAACATTCTTAAAACCTACATACTTATAGACTTTTTGTTCACGAGCAAGCAGGTAGAGTGACCATAACAATTTTCTATTCTTTTGTCTGCTGTTAATATATTTTAATACTATTTAAGGAAACTAAAATTAAGCTTATTGTAATATATGCAGCATAGACGTAAGTTACCTTATTATTAATGAATATTAACATTTTTAACAGATGGAAACTTTGTTTGGAGATTAACACTTTTCTTTATGTCTTTGCTCTAGTCTTTATATTTTATCGAAGAACAATAATTTTTTTTTGTTATTTCGTGAAATAACTCTACTATAAATAACATTACATTTAACACATATTAGCAAATTACCGAGAGATGGCCGCACTATTAATAGTAGGTTTTCTCTTGTGGAGTTTCACTTGTGGAGTTTTCTTTAAATTTTTCTTTCAATAATTTATTTAATATATTAAGGAAAACTCACGCCCCAAAAATTAATATATAAAAATATGCTGCAAACAAATTAAGACACATATTAAATAAATGTATTTTTATAAAGACAGTATTCTCATAAAAACAATAAAAGAACGATTTAATTATTAGTCTAAAACTTTTGAAAGAAATTTTTTTTTTTCTTTTTAGAGTATCCTTAGCTAATTTTCCAAACGGAATTGAGGTTAATTTTATTCATTTTTGAAATAATCAATTTCAATATAATATGCGTTGTATCTCCCCCCTCTTTAATTTTTGAGCTACAGATTTTTAAATTTTTAAAAATAATTCTTAATTTGACATTTGACAGGAAAGTTGTCCTAATTTTCAATTCAAATTTCAAAAGATACATACAACTACGGAATACTACGTTGTACTTATTTTAACACGCGCTAAGTCGATTAATTTTACATTTGAATATAGAAAAATTCATAAAATATCAATTTTGTGTTTACCGTGTTAATAGTATTAATTTGTGAACGATCGTTTCCATACATCCCTTTGATCTTCTAATGGATGTTCTTCATTGTCTAACGTTTAATCTCCACACGGCAACAAAGTTACAACACGAAGATCGCCTGAAATCTGAAAAGTTGCGCATATACCGATTACGTCATCCTTAGCGTCATCGCTTTCACGGTTACTCACGGCCAATGGTCGACCCTTATTTATTTTTACTTTGTTGCTTTATGTCTTCGTATGACAGCGACGTAGATCTATGACGAGTCATCCCCTAGTGATTAGATTCCCGTATGACGGCTTTTATCTTGCTTGCGTTGTGGAAAACAATTCTGGCCAGGGCGTTTTCTTTTTCCCTTTGGCCTATGTTATAATTTTCGATTTGGAAGTATTTCACTCATGACCTGTGTAATATTTTTGACGCTGTCCTAAAAATTAATTTGTTTTTTTAATACTATTTACTTTCGGTATAATTAGTCTCTCTGTAACCAAAATATTAAAAATCATGGTTATCGTTTTTAAATTGTATTATGTATGTTCATGAGAGCATTCCCTCATTTGGCTTCAAGAGAGTGATTTATATCAATTTCGAAATATTGGAAATTCTTTTTTATTCACTACTTTAACGAAATAAACAATTATTAAGTTGAATGTATGTACGCCAACCACGTATCTTAATGTCTTCCTAGTTCTTGAGAATTATTTAATATAATAAATAATTCGGATAATTTTAAAACCACATATACTTTTATATTCTTTCTTTTCACTAAGCCGTAAATTTTCCTAGATATTAATTATATTTGAATCCAAAGACTCATTAGATATTGAAAAGAAACATTGTCTGCACATATTATATATTAAAATAGTTCCGTTCAATATACGGTATGCGTGATCAGCTAATCAAATACAATATCACAATAACCATATGACTGCATGCGAATGAAATGTATGCGAATTATGGATCAAAAACATGTTTTGAATTTAAACTTTGTTAAATAGAAGGAATGTAAAAAGATGTGATGCTTAAAAAGAATGGAAACACCCACTATATTTAAGAAGTTTTTTTTTGAAAAATTAAAAGACTTCAAGACTCGTGCTTGTAAAAATAACTGACGTCATTAATGTCGCTGTACATAGAGCTATTTGACTTGTAATCAATTCCATCGACAACAACCATTTTTTTTGTTCATTGCCAACTAGATGGTATATTAAAATATATTTTCAATAGTGTCAAAAACTGATTTCCGGAAAAAAATTGTGGATACTGTTTTTTATCGATAATATATTAATCATACATTGGGTTCAGAAAATAAGATTGATGTCCTTGAAGAAATAAATTAAGCCTAACATGATAGAAAAAATATGCCGAAGATAACATTTTTCACTCATTATGTTTTTGATTACCATTGTAATGGTGCCATATTAAATGTCAGAAGTTCACTTAAGAAAATCCCAGGGTTAAGATATTACAGGAGTACTAATGTTATAAACGTCCTAATAACATAGTAGTTTACATTTGATGTGGAAAAATAGCGTGGTAAAATTCATTAAACAATATATTACATATTTCCATAATTATATTTATGCATTCCTGTAATGTGCATATCGTAGTAAACTGAATCAGAGTATAAACAACCAAAATTTCTTAACAAGCTCAAGGAAAATAAAAAAGGTTTGATTCAAATAGATAATTGAAAAAAAAACAAGAATTGCTGTAATCTTTTATTCATTAAAAAAATTGTATTCTTGCGTAACTTCTCACATGGCTATCTTACCAAGTAAGGATCAAGAAATTATATACACTTATGTTCTATAATACATATTCGATATTACATACGTTGTAATACTTTGTTTTAAAAAGTTATCAGAGTTAAGGTTGTGGATTAACAAAGTGAAAACAATCAATTAGGAGAGCGATCGTAATTTCTGCCTATCTAAAAGTGATTTAACAAAAACAAAATATTTTCTTCATGACCACCTACACTTCCACCTGAATACGGTGGTAATTGACGACGCTTCATGACAAACAGTGAAGATTATTCGATTGTATAATCATAATGCTAAATTCAGTTTTATACTTTCGTATTTCTTATTAACCATTCAAAAATTTTCATAATTTAGTTCGTGATCTAGGACAAGATATTCTTATTGACTATTGCTACCAATACTTGTTTTAATATCTGATTCATTCAGTATTCTGTATATTGTTTTATGTTTAATTTCATTCCATTTTATATACCTAATATGATACATACTTGTTGTAACACATATTTATATATTTTATCTGTGACTATGCAAAATAACTTAAACAAATTACAACACTCAAAATACAGATCAAGGGCTCCGTCCGTTATTTTTATACTCTGACGTCATTAATTTTATTTAATGACCGAGTTCATTTGACACTCAACCCAAGCTTTCCCTCGTCTAGCAACCTCAACATTTCGTTTAGTCGTTCGTATAAAACTTCGACCAAAGTTGGCAGCATAATCTAACAACGGTGGGCACAGAGTAACTTAATATTGAAGTTCCGGGCAGAATTACTCTAAGCTTCCCTGAAAGCTTTATCGTTCGGCAAATTTTATTTTGTTTATTGAAACCTCCAAGTGATATAGCTAATATAGGTAGCACCCTAAATGTAGTGAATTTCCTATTTCAATTTCAATCAGAATTGACGGAATATTTTTGGGATAAAATATAAAGCTGCACGAGAAAATAAAAAGACAAATTCCACCTCCAGTAATATGAATTCACCGGGGCGCAAAGGGTCGTGAAGTAACATTTTACTCGGCCTTGAATTATTTTACTTACTTTTTTCAACTTTCACTTGTACCGCACATATTCATTCATTGCTATGAATACCAAACTTTTCCTGTTTAAGAAAAATTATTTTGATTTTCTTGTGAATATTTCGTAGGTACACACGTAAAAATATCAAAATATACATACGTATATATGTATATTTTTCCTGACGAATTCATGTTCTTAATGTATTTTTTGAATTCAAATTATTATAATTTTCTCAGCTTCTTTTTAGGCTTCCCGAGTGAAATATGGAACACATAAAATTTTGTCATGTTGCTCCGTCCGTTCGTCTATCACGGTCTTACAGTTTTCTCATTTTTAGACCTATACCTACATACAATTTTAAACGCATACTACATTACAAGCAGATGCTTGATATGGAGCATATTTCAAATTCAAAGTTTTGCTATTTATACTATTGAAAAGTTCTGGTGCTTGGAGAATAAAGATGCTTTGCTATTCAAGCAGTAAAACTTTGGAATCGACTAGATCGACCGTTAAAATCATACCCTTCCTAAATCCTGTTTCTTGCCTTCTCTTGTCGTTTTCGTCGTTTTTGTCATTATTTGAATTGTAACTTTTTATCCTTTTAAGGGTACTGTATTATGTAAGATTATAACATTTTTAGTAGCCTGCCAAATAACTGATGTTTGGTTTATTGGAAAAGTCTGCTTGCACGGAAAGAAGTACGCCTTATGCATTGTATATTACAGTTGTCAAGTAAATATATAAGATCTTAAATACTAAGAAAAGGAAAATAAAAAACACAATTTTTGTAATGCACCTCCCCATTTATTTAAAATGAGGTATTCATCTTTTTGGCTCCTTCTATCTGGTGGGGTGTCAATGGGTAGATGACGTCAATAATTTTAAAAAATGAAAACAACTACAAAATCCTAGTTTATGCACCCACTAGACCGATTCTTTAATACTTTCATTTCCTTATCAACTTTTCAAATTTATTATATTATAGATCACAACATTTGCGTAAAATTTATGACATACACGTACAAATACAATTATTTTTAAAGATTCTTCCTCAGATTGATCACAAAGGTGAAGACAAGCATGTCTGACCCTCCTAAACCTGAAGAAAACGATATGTTTTTTACGAACCGTTTAAAATATTTTTCTCTTGGAGCGGCTGCTGCCCAGAATTAACATTTTTTTAGGAAACTTGGGCTTGTTTAAGTATTATTGGAGCCATGAGAAACCTTTTTATTATATTAATTTTATAATCATATAAGTAAATATTTCACAAAATAATTCAGTGATTGTTAAAAAATTTATTGAAAGAAGTTAAATTTATTTATTAAATAAGATGATAATAAAATAAATGTTTATAACATTTATTGGGTATTAATAAATAATTAATCTAATGCCATAATCTAATACATACATACTAGAAACTTTCGATATCGAATCCTTATTGTTATCGAAGTATTGACATCAATACTAAATTAACTTAGAATTATGAGCATATTACTACTTAATTGTTATTTGCTATTACGATAGCCGATAATGCCCTAATGTTTTTTCTGTAGTTTATTTATTTATTTAGATAATAAAATAAACATAGGGAAATATTTGTAAAATGAATGTCATTTTCAATTTATAAATCGGTTTGCCAGTTCATATCATCGATATAAGACTGCCACTGAAACACGCTTTCATTAAATAGAAACTTCATGGTTGAATAAAATTGGGAAGAAGAAGTTTTGTCTACCAAAAAAGATAGCCAAATTCTGCCCAAGAAAGCTTTCTAATTGTATCACTCTAATTGGATATATCAAGAGGACAATAACCTCAAGAATGATTTGTTTCGTTGCTGAAGAAAATGTAAAATTTTAGAAAAGCGCTCGCAAGAAAATGGTGTAATGTTGAGCGAACCGAGTATATATATATATATATATATATATATATATATATATATATATATATATATATATATATGTATATATGTGTGTAATTCATTCACACTCATTTGAGTAAAAAACGGGAGGTTTTGATTTCGTCATATTATTAACAAAATATTATTTATTAAGAGGTTGTATTAATTGTAATTGTTACTGGCAGGTATAACGTATTCTGGCACATAAAAATGAACGTTCGAAATTAGAATTTTTTTCTTTTTGAATGAAAATTCTCTTTCACTGACAAAGACCTATTTTTTGGTGGTAAATGAAATTCAACTCTTATTAAGTTCTTTTTCATTTGTTACGTTTTTTATTTTAACGAATAAATTTTAATTACATTTCTGCTGTTTGCTGCATTAGTTTACTTCTGTTTGCTGTTCTGAGTATGGTTGAAAAAACGATAAGAGCTAGTAAAATTATAGCGTTGCTTGAAGAAGGCTCTAGCCAATGTTATGTGTATCAGCAGTATGTGAGCCGTTCCACCATCCAAAGGACCTGGCAACGATATCAAGAAACGATTTCAGTCAGTAGAAGATCCGGTTCTGGAAGAAAACGAAGCACTGAGCCATGGGACGACCGCTTCATAGTCAGTCAAGCACTACGAAATCGTCAAGTTATGTACGTGAATCTCAAACAGAACCTCGAGGGCGTCAGAGGTACAAGAGTAAGTCTATGGACAGTCAGAAGGAGACTTCAGGTCGTCGATGTACGTAGCTATTGCCCAGCTCGGGGCCCTACATTGCTCCGTGGGTATCGAGTTGCCAGATTGAGATTCGCTCAAAATGTTTCGTCATGGACTCAACAAGACTGGAAAAGTGTTTTATTCTCCGATGAAGCTCGTGTATCAATTAGTGGTGAGGATCGACGTCGGTGAGTCTTACGAAGACCTGGAGAACGCTTCGCAGAAGTGTGCTTTGAGGAAATCATCCCCTACGGTGGAGGCTTCGTGATGTTTTGGGCTGGTATTAACTCAGATATCCGTACCGAATTAGTTTTTATTTAAAATGGCACACTTAATGCGCAAAGGTACATAACAGAGGTTCTTATTCCTCATGCTCAACTCGCATTAACAGCAGTTGGACGCGAGTCCATTTTTACGGACGACAACGCTCGCGCCTACCGCTCTAGAGACGTTGATGCGTATATGCCGAAGGCCGGAATTCGTCGGTTAGACTGGCCAGCTAGAAGTCCCAACCTCAATCAGATAGAATATATATGGAATAATCTCAAACAATGCGTCAGAGCCGTAAAACCAGCTCCAGAAAACAATCAGGCCCTTAAAAAAATAATCGTCCATGAATGGGAACGTATTCCTCAGGAAATGATAAAAAGCGTTGTCGAAAGCATGCCTAGCAGATTAAGCGCATTAATTTTAGCTAGAGGAGGTCATACTCGTTACTAGATTTTCAAATTTTAAAACGCTCGTCTGTGGACTTTACATCGTTTTTTTTATTTATTCGCATTTTTAATGACTGAGGTAGGTAAAAACGATATCTCAATTATAAATAATAATATTTTCATCATATCGCCATATAAAGTCCATCGAATAATAATAAAATAACTCTGATATTATTTATTCCTATAAGTGCCCGTTTTTTTTGCAAAAGAGTATATATATATATATATATATATATATATATGTGTATATATAAATGCGTGTGTGTATGTATATACATTTTTAATTTGTAAAATTTTGGGAATAACTTCATGCCCTCCCTTAAATATGGGTCGAAAATCTAATATAATCAATTACTAATCAATTAGGGTCGGGTCATTCCTACTAGATCACAATCATAAAGACAGATAAAGACAGTTTTCACTTTCAATACGGAATTTTAAACCACTCTCACAACATCATACAATATTAAGTCAGTAAATTAATACCAGATAATTTTTACGTTCGATAGGACTCACAATAAAACTAATAACTATTAATAATAATTAAAAATATGTAAATATATATCTTTACATATACATACGTATGCGTATATATTACATATAGACAGGAATACATGAGAAAAAATGATTTAGAAGGATAAACAAGAGAAGGAACGATGGGGAATTAAAAAAAGTAATTTTATTTTCCGACAACTCTTAAATGCGTAAATCACCGACATATTCCGGCTATTAAAATCCAACTGATTAACTTTCTTTTAATTATTACACTAGATTTCACCTTTAGTAAATGAATAAAATATTATGAAATTATAAAATAGACTTTGCAACCTTATAATAGTAGCATTATAAGGTCTAGGTCTCATTTTGTAAGTGAAATTATTAGAAGAAATATATTAAAATGAAGAAAAACAATCTAAAAAAGAAATATATTAAAATCTGAAAAAAATCTGAAAACATAATTTAGGTCTCATTTTGTAAGTGAAATTATTAGATGATCATAATAGAAGCGCACATATACCTAAAAAATTATAATTATTTTTATCTACAGTCTATCTTCTATTACTGTTCAATAGACAATGATGATGAAATGGTATTTCATGTTGCCATGCACATACTGTTAAAAATTAAAAGCGAATTAAGCTAAGAACAGTTTTCAAACTTATCGTACACTATTAACATAATGCTAACGCGTTGCTATAGAAGATACTACTAAATATACTAATAAAAAAGATACTAATAAATATAGAAGATACTCTAGATACTACTAAACTTAAAATATATTTATGCATTACCCAGTTGGAATTATTAACCTAACCTAATCTAACCATAGTATTACTTTTTCTGTGTGAAATTTGTTGTTCTTCGGGTATGGTAAAAGTATCTCTAGTCCGGATAATAAAAACCTAACTGCATTGAGCATATTAAAACACATGAAAGTTGTGTGCACTGAAAGAATATTTCTCATTGGAATTATGAGGGAAAAATGTAAGATAATATTTAATAAATTATAAATTTATATATTTACTTTCTTATATCGTATAAAATAAATTTTACTCCCATTTTTCCATTGCGATCACAACGACGTCCGTTCCTAAATCTCGTTCCTATAAATTCAAAGACCAAACCCAATTTATCTATACAAATTGACCGCCGATCGGCTAGATTTATATTGTACCTACAACGACTACAACTTAACTCAGCCAGAAGGTTTACGTGAAGCCCCACTATAAACCCTTCGGCCACCACCCGCCTCATTGTTTACACTCAAATGGAGGCTCAGTTGCGTCTCATGCGCGGTTATAACTCGCCCTTATCAAGGATTCGGTTTATGACTTCATGCGACGGAAGCGTGGATGCTCTGTTGCGTAAAGATACCGGTTAGAAATATATTTGTGTCTGGGGCTATGGGAAAGCTATTTTGAAATTAGAAGACACTGGCCATGACGATGTAGGATGTATTACGTTAAATTTAATTTGAACACGATATATACATGGATTGCTTTTGTAGGGTAATATTATGTGTAATAAATGACTAAACAAAACATACTTCGATGTCGTTACGTGTGTTTTTGTTGATATTTTTTATCTTTCTGTTAATGTAAGAAATTTTTGCGATTCTTTTCAATAAAATCTCCAGAAGTATTTCTTTTTATTGAAGCTTAACAAGATATATGAAATTTGAAAAAACATTTCGATTATTTCCTTCATTTATCTCGTCTAAATTGATATGTAATGACCTTTAGAATATATGCAGATTAATAGGTTTTATTATTTCGTCCTATTTTACGTCCTATTTCATTTCTGATAAAAATGATTGACCGACAGAAGGACGGATACGTGAGTAATGTTATATAGGTCCTCTTTTACCTTTTGAGATATTTAATTTCTACTCCTACTCAATTTTTTTTTAAATGTGGTATAATTTTCTTTTTGAAATTTGGGTTACAACATGATAGAAAAACGTACTCTGGAAAAATTTAATTGAAATTAAAAGTTTTTTCTTTGCGACCAAATTTTCGACATAGTTTATTTGACGAGGTACGTAAATTAATCGGTGAATTATAGTTCAGTTTATTTGTGTAATTAAGGAAAGACAATCGAATATTAATTGAAATATTAATTTCTTAATCATATTAAAAAAAAAATTTTTTGTGTCTTCCGGTTGCTGTGGAGCTTCTAATTCAATATGAGTTGAAATATAGTAAATTTCGGTCTTTTAGAGCAAGAACGGAAAATAAGGATTCCAAAGTTTTTCTCTCAAAGTCTTAAATTAAGCGGAACCATTGAGATTGATGTAGTGCCTTTTGACATTGGTACATAAAAAAAAATTTAATAAATAAAAGTAAAACCATGCTGAACATACTTTATGCAAACCACAAGCACGTATTGACATTTTCTCCGGTATTGCAATAAAATTTCATGATTATTTTTGTTGTTCGATCTATAAATGTATTGTTGGGCTTATAAAATATTTATATTCTCGGGATTATATTAAGCTCGTCATTGCATTGTTGCGCATTCTAATCACTCATTATCCTTCGCATATGAATAAACAAAATTCACTTACATTTTGTATGAGGTAAATAAATCAGATTTTGACTGGAATATAAGTTAAAATATTTTGTTTGGTTAAGAAATTATTAAGAATGCGAAAAGATGGCAGAAAATTGTTTGAGCCGTTTTTGAAAATATCAAATTTTCATGTACTTTTTCTAATACCATATTTTAACAATTTCGGAATTAGAAAGAAAATGGTTGTAGATTCTTGTGAGAAACGGCTTGTGAGAAATTCTTGTGAGAAAGTGTTTTTATCAACTGATCAAGGTACATACATATTTGTTAGATTTCGTATTTTTAAACTCCATTTGTTTTTTAGAAGCATAAACAGAATCGTTTTGTAGCCGCTAGAAAATAAAAAAGAAGATAGAAAAATAATGAGTTGTGACAATAAAAAAAAAGAATTTAAAAAATAATTTTCTATTAATAATCCACTAAATATACGCTCAAATATTCTATCTATTCTTATGACTTCAGGCTTTTCACACTTCGTTTAAATATTTATTATTATACTGGTAGTCTTTTGCAGTAATATTTTTTCAATGCAACTTTTGTCTATTTTGCCACACGAAAATTCAAAATTACATACGTTTATTTCGATCTGATGATGCACATCAGTAAACAAATATTATTTCATGTAACCTACACTTACAATATCATTGTAACTAGGTAAACAGTGACAACTTATAAAGGAAACAAAAACATAGGTGGGGTATCAATATTGTTCCCATTTCTTCCATCCTCCTTCTATCATTAAGACGGGTATGGCTAGATTGACACTTTCGGTGTCAATTGAGAAAATATTGCTCTATATTACGAAACAATAAATTTTCAAGGAAGGAGGAATGGGGCTAACAAGAACTTGCCGCCACAAGAATTTCTATCAATATAAGAGGCAAACTGTCAAATAACGTCTACTTCGGAACGTCAAAGGCAATTTTATTGTCGAGTAACATGAATGTATTTATTAACACCTTGATTTACGTATCGCTATATTGTTAGACCAGGTGTATAAGTGGGTAATCAATTTGAATATACGTTTAAACTTATCAAAATTGATTAAAGTTTCTTATTACATGATCTGTCTTTCGGGCAACTCGTTTTATACTTATGGTGGTAAAGAATAAACGAAACAATCTATAAACACATTTAAGATAGATTAATACTTGTAACTAAGTTGTTACAGAGTGTGTACAGAAACTAAATAATATAGAAAGGTGTGTTTTTGTAACCTTGAATTGTAAATACATTTATTTAGATATTACGTGATGATGCGAAATGGAAGATAAGAAATGTTATTGTCAAATGAATATAGGTCAATTTAAAAGTACGTGGTATGATGTACGCCATTGTTTTAGGAATAGTCTTTACCAGTTTTCCACAAAGAAATTGGATTGGAAAAGATTATTGAGTGTAAACTATCAAAATATACGATAAAAATAAAATTATTGAAAAAAGCTAAATACTTTTATATTGGAACTTTTAGGATTAACTTGAAATAAAGCAAGTGAATTAATCAAGGGATGCTGAATTTTAAGATATTTTAATTTATATCTTGACCTAGTTTATTTCTCTTGCAATTCTTAGCATTGACGTAGGATGAAAATTTATACAAGAAAATATCATGTTTGCGAATGAGGAATATGAAAAGATTACTGGAACTTAGGTTTGTCTAGTGCTAAAATTTCAAATCAAGCTCCGCGTATTGAAATAACGTCTATGGAATTTTCTTGTTTTCAAGATTTTCCTCATCCTGTTTTGGAATGACATGCAGGCTTATAAAATTGATAAATTTTTATATTCATGTTTTTATATTACTCATATGCATCTAGTCAATTTAATACAATTTTATTAAGTGTATATTTGGTAAGGTAACAAAAGAGAAAATTAAATTTTATTGACTTCCATTTAATCTTCCCAACAATCGTGTTTGTTCGTTATATAAATGAAACGTCATGTTAATGGTAAAGATCAGTAAATAAGGTAATCACACACGTAACACGCACTTTCACGAATTATATGTTTTGTTGTATGCCCCCGCACGGAGAACAAATTGCGAAAGAAATATATAATACATACATATAATTGAGGCGGAACTTGTAAATCAAGTTAAGTCATTAATGAGTAGGTAAGTTCATTACTTAGTGTGCTTAGCATTGTACGTGTAATGTTATTATCTACTTTAATATAATTAATATTATTAACCAACGCACCCTTTGGTGGCGGTGAGGGTATGTGATTTAGAGAAGCAATAGTGTAATTTCGCTGGCGAATTTATATGATGACTGCTCGGAAATCATATATTTAATTACGCTCTGAGCCCATGTTTAGTAGTTTATTTACAATGTGCTCATGATTTATGTAAGGCGCGTGCTCATTCCTCCATTTCTATATTTGTAACACTATTTAATGAACTTAGCACAGGCACACAGAAGGAATTTATGTATTGTGCAAATTATGTCGTATGCATTATTAAAAAAAGGTAATTAAACTTTTTCGTTTTAAGAATGTTTAAAAATGTAACAAGTCTCTTGTGCCACTGACCTTATTGATGGTATTTGTTAATAATTAAATATAGTTATTTATTTTTAGACATAGGCTTTCAACAATAACAAATATATCATTAAAACATTTGCGTTATTTTATTGAAAGTGACCGTAGTTTCAAAGATTTGGTAGAAATATTGTTTGGCCAATTAATATTTTTATTATTTGCTTTGAAGAGGTGAAATGGTTAAGGCGCCAATATAGATTTCGACTTGCCTTTGTACGTAAATAACTTTATAATTTTTTTTCTTAAATAAGCTCAATAAAGCACATTATTCCATTACAAATATTGTTTATTCGAAAAGGACAATATTCATTTTACACAAACTTGAAACTAGCAAGGTGGTCTTCGTTGAAGGATTACCCTGCATTAGTTACGTTAAAATATAAATGACGCGTTTAGGCCAGAACTTGGACATACGTATTTACGTCTGACAGTTTATTTAAAATTGGATTTAATTGTTATTTTTCACAAATTTATGTGCTATAGTGAGTATTCTGTTTACTCAATACAGACTTAATATGACGATTTCGTAATTTTGAATTTTCTTTTAAACACTTCTAGAAATATATATACGTATCTTAGAAAATTGTAGCATTGGTTTTTTTAATTTATAATTCCAACACAATTTTTGTATTAAATGTTGTAAACTTATACACTCGGCTATACATGGCACGATATATGGCACATGTTCTTATACTGTCAGAGACCATTTTTATGAAAGTTGTGACAGAGTTTTAGCATTCGAAGCTTTTTAGCTTTTTAATGAAAGTTTTCTTACGTAAACTGGAAAACGGAATCATTATAAGATATTTCACGTGTCTTCCAGTCCGCCTATCCTAATCGATTTTCTTACAAACTCTACGATTTGAAATTTGACGTAGTAATGCGTTTATATAAAATTACTCACATATATAACGATATATATATATATATATATATATATATATATATATATATATATATATATATATATATATATAGAATTAACCCACATAATTCGCTTTATATAATTTTTTTTAATATTTACATAGGAATTAAGTTCGGGTAAATAAAGTGGCCAAATTTTTTAAAATTTTTATATCTCATGTAGGATGTCACTAAAAATGGCTTATCATGAGGGATATGATTTTTTTATACTTTTAAATAGTTTGAAATTGCATATTTAAAACAGATTTTTTTCAATATGTGAAAATAGGGAATTCATCCCTTTTACTTCCAGAAATACTGAACCAAATATTAAAAAAAGAAAGTTCCAGAAATTTGACTGGAAATTTACAGAGAAATAATGGTGATAATATTTTGTCTTACATTTTTTGAAAAGTGCATTAAGTTTTATATCTTTGATGAAATATATGTTAGGAAACATAAAATTAATAATTAGAAATATTAAATTTTCATAACATAAATACTTTGTGAAAAATTAATATTTCTAATAAAAGGAAAACTATGTGCTGTTATCTTTATACTTACCTAAATGTGTACGGACCCTAGGAACTGTAGGGCGAGTTCTACTCGTACTTGACAAGTTTTATTTACAATGTTTCTTACAGTTTAATACTATTGTAATTAATATATATATAGATATATATATATATATATATATATATATATATATATATATATATATCAGAAAACAATTTAGAATCAGACTTATTTGGTTTCTTGTGATTTTCAAGAATATTTTTATTTCCTAAATCATAATTGCAATATACAATTAACGAAGGGTAACCAAATTTTTGACACATCTCTAATATTGCTAGAATTATTAGGGTTTAATACATAACTTATGTCATATTTCAAAATTATACAATTTGTATAAAAACTTTACCCAAATCTTTTATTGGAAAATTCCGTATTGAGCCTTAGCTAGCAAAATTTCATGCATATACGTCTTTATAAATGAAAATAGTGTGACAAATAGAAATGGATAGACATGACGAAATCCGGCAGACGGATATGATGGTGCCATTTTTACCATTTGGCTACGGAATCCTAAAAACTGCAAAGTATGAGTAGAAATCGTACTATGGGGGTGGAATTTTAGCATCGACCTTAATCCCCGTAGTGCGATTGTAATCCTGCTTTTCAGTTTTTTAAGGTTCCGTGATCAAGGTGGGGCAGGGACGCCTATTTTTTTTATATACTTTTAACAATATCTCCAGAAATATATTACATAAAATCAAAAAAGGTGTTTTAAAATCTTTAAACCATGTTCTTTGAATTTGCGCTAAAGGTTTAGGAAATGAAAAAAAGTAAACTGCTTCATTTGCGTTAGATGAAATTGTTGTATAAATAGTTGTGTGTGTTACTATTGATACACCCTTATTTACGGGTTAATATGTTTCATTACTAAGCCAAATTTTAAATTCATGTGTCAAATTGTTTCTAGAAAAAGCAACGGTAGTACGACAGACAGTCGTACAAGTGAATATTGGGATGAAGATTCCTTTTTTCCTTTCGAAAATAGAATCAGTTTCGAAAATTGTTTATAAAAATTTTTTTTTTACTACTTTGTTCGACGCGGTAGCTTTAACTTCTTTCTCTTTTTCTAGTGTTTCTATAAAGTATTTCAAAATGTGCGCATAATCTATCTCGTAGCTATTGTTTGTTTAAATTTTTATTTTTTAGTGATTACTTTCTCGATTCGATATGATCTAAGATATCCAGATGACATCACCAGTGACAATATGTTTTAAATATTTATTCCCTTTATCGTCGCAACTTACAAAAATCTACTAATTACGGTTATAAACAAAAGCTCTAACTAACTCTGGTTGTCTTTATTGACACTACCAGCTTGTGAAGAGATGAGTGGAAAAGGTGATATCGGGATAAATTATTGGTAATAATGAAAATTAGTAGAAAAATAATTTGAGGTATTGGCTTCTATGGAGAAATAAAATGGTTAAAAACTAATTTTTTAACCTATGGTATTTACTTTCGAAATATTTTTAGATCACATTTGTTACTAGAATTTGTTATTAAAATAAGCATATTGATGATACAATATAAGATTCTAATAAAAGGTTTTTGGCATAAATTACACGTGATACCATTCTTCATGTACAAAATTTATTATTAGTAAATTAGGCAGCTCTCTATGAAAATATAACATAATGATGACCAATTTTGTCGGCACTTTGCAATATTTTAATATCTTATAACAGTGTTATTTACATAACAACTTATTAACATGACATTAAATTTATTGTCACTTTCTTACATCCATGGTCTGTATTTAAGTGGTAAATGTCGTTGAAAATATATTGTAAATAGAAAATGGGTTATTTTGTCTTCCAATTTCAGTCTAAGAACACATATTAATGTAATCTTAGACTTAGCGACCTTTTTATAAATTTCAACAATTAATGTTGAAATAAGCTATGTTGTATTTATAATTTAATAAGCTATGTTGTATTAATAAATCTGTATTTTTCATTTCAAGAATTACATAGCATATGAAAAGAATTTTTAAACCAATACAGAGAATTAACTATATAAAATTTAAGCAATACTTAATTTAATTCAATCTGACGCTACATTATCGCTAATAAATTAAGGAAAATATTTTCATATTGAAGTGACAGACTATGCTCACGGCAAATAAGACCGTAAAGCGATTAGGGAGTGATTCTAAATTGAAAGGTAACTCGTAAACATTCGCACTTAAAGCAAAGTTTGTAGCGTCAATATTTAGGAAGATTTAGTTAAATAGGGTTGTCACCACGGGTTTCACGTAAGCAATTTATTACTGATAGTTTTGAATGAATGAAATTATGTTTAAATTTTCCTCTGTAAAATAGAAAATTATTTGACAGCTGCCAAAGGTTTTGGGTATTTTATATTATAATATTTTTTGCATAGAATTTAATATTTTCCGGTTAGTTTTGCCACGTCATAATGAGCTGTTCTTAATTTTGAATTGAACTTTATTAAAATATTTCCTAAAAAAAACTATTCTTTCCAGGAAATGTTTAAATTCTCATTTGACTGGATAATGTTCTGTTGTAAATATAAAGATTCAGAGCTGTAGTATAATATATTATCTTGGAAAAATCCACTTTTACTACGAGTGAGTAGAGAATCAGAGGATTTCTGAACATAAAACATCTTTTTGGTCCATGCACACAAGCATGGGTAAATATTTGCCTCAAATGTCCCTCTATAGATCTAGATACTCAAAACGACTGGAATTAGAGTGTAAGGGGCACCTTTGTACAAAATGTTGCAAGTTTCTGTTTTCGAAGTTTAAATCGGGAAATATTATGGAAAGTAAGAAATAACTCTTGTAACTTTTGTTTTATGACAGTTATTATGCTGACATCCCCAGTAGTCATTTCAGAGTTAACTTCGATGATACTTAAACTTCTGTATATTTGTGAAGTTCATGACTTATTGAATATTTTTACGACCTTGTCTTATTTTGGACTCCAAATTTAAAACGTATTTTGTACTTATGCTTTTAAATTTTACTTATGGTTTAATAATAATAAAACATTGCAAGTGAATTCAATAGGTTTATAAAATATTAAATTTCAGTCAGGTTGCGCTTTGGACAAGGACCCCTAAACCGATTTAGATTTAGCAATATGATTTATTCTCCCATTAAAAATGTTATTGAATAAGCAAGATTGTACTTTTGAGATTAGTCATCTAAATTAGGGCATACGATTTTTTTTTATTTTGGGCGTACAATGAAACTCCTATGAACTTAATTTTCCTAACTAAATCCAGACATTTATTGGCTCCTTTGCTACAAATAACCCAACTTTTTGCAATTTCATTCATTATAGCTATTATTTCAATTGGTTTCTAACTCTTTTAAGACCATTTGGTTTCCCGTGTATGTTTCCTCTAGTGTTACTCGACACCTACCTCTTTGACGACATTCTTCACATTATTTAGTCAACGTTTTGCGGGTGGTCTGTTAGTCCGTTTTACCCTGCATTTTTCCTGAAGGCTTAATGAGCTGTTGGTCCGATTTAATTCATAAAAGTATTTGGTTTCACAGATGTAATATAATGGTGTAATTACATGGGTAACGTGACATTTACCGTTAGGTAACGTCATTATGCAATGGGACATTTACATAACTATTATCTCATGGTAAACTTTTATTTATTTATGCCAAAAAATAATGTATAATTTTGGTACTTCGTGATGTATAGATCTGTTTTAAGTTATAACATCACTCTCGTACACGCAAACATGCGTTACAAATTGACACAGGGAAATTTGAAAAGTTTTATAGGCAATACGAAAAGTTTTACCTGAAAGGATATTTTTGTGTAATGGTATTCCTCAAGGCTTTTGCTAACGTCAACCGTAATATTTACATAAGATGCTTCAAAAATGAAAAGAAAATTGTAATCTGAATAGAAAAATAGTTTCGATCGTAACAAAGGGAATGGAGTGGGTATTCCGAACCAGTGGTTCTACTGGTATAAATATCGTTTACTGGTAAAGATTGCGCCATTTATTATTACATTTTCTCATCTATTATTTGGTTATTGTAAGATTTTCAATATGCGGGTAACTAAATTTTGGTATTCACGTTTTTATTTAAAATATGAACTGTGAGAACCATAGTATGTGACAAATGTCTCTGTATGGTGGTATGTTCGATAATAAGTAAATATTTTTTTGTCATTTATTATTTCGTTTTATTTTTATTAGTTTGAATGGTGAATACAACATTGGATTTTTCATGTCATCCTTGCATAGAGTAATACTTGTTCAATAGTTTCATCATTACGTAGATATAGCTTTTGTTTGTTATACATTTCTTTGGAAAAATAAATTGCACTTTTCATTGTTCAAATTGTACCCGATTTTTCATATCATCTTTGCATAGAATAATACATATTAAGTAGTTTTATCATTACATAGATGTAGCTTTTGTTTGTAACACATTTCTTCTCAAAAACAAATCGCACCTTTCATTATACTTAGAGGGGTTATTCACCAGGTTGATCAGGTTAGCAAATTTAAATATAACACATATCCGAATATCATTTGTTATAGTTTGTTATACAATTTCAAAGTTGAAATTTTGAATATTTATGTGATAAAAAATCAGTCGACGACTGTGAACTATTGCAACTTAACGACGATGAACTATTGCAAGTTTCTTTATTGTTTGCCGACAACGTCAAATGGCTTTGACTGTAAAGAAATTTGTTTTAGCATAAAAAATTATCATGATCGCACAAGTTAAATCCTGTGAATTGCAGTAGTATTAATAAGTTATTATTAATAAGTAATTAGTAAGTATTATCCTGTAATAAAGCTGCACAGCTACATAGGATATGTTCCTGAAAACAAAAGGAACACGAATAATTTCAGTATTTTTTTCGTTGTGAATTGAAAAGATTTTAGTGAGTGATTAAGATGAATAAATAATTTATTTTTTAATACGTTGAGTTCGCATGTCGACACGTTGCCGATGTAAGAAGTTTATTTTGCGTTACAAACGACAAACCATTGTCAACATACCGAGTACAATTCGAAAAGGTTTTTTAATCATACATTTGTACTATGAAGATTTACTTCCCATAAGTATCGATATGGGGTGACGCAACCAAACTCACATACCGCGCCTCACGTATTATTGAATAAAAGCTATGCTTGAGTATGGAAGATGATTGTTTTAAGTAACAGTAAAAACCCTAAATAAATAGTGCTACCGAATTTAACAAGCAGTTGCACAATTTAAGCATTGAAATTTTAATATCAGTTAAAAGCAATTTGACTGTAATATTGCATGTTACCTCTACCTAACTATTGTTTTAACAAAACAAACTTGAAAAACTAGTTTTGAAAGACTAAGTTGTGAAAGTATCGTTCCAAAAATATCTGTTTACACTATAAAGTGTTAATCAATGAATTTTTAAAAATAACTCAATACCGCTATTGATTTTAAGAAACAATTGATGCAGGGCGGTACATTACTATAATATCATATGTTGCTCTTTTTAAGCAGAATATCGCACGGTATTTTAAATCAATATTTTATTGCATAATATAGCTCTAGGCGATAATTAATAATGTAAATATTGAACCGAATTTCATTAAAAATTCGCTTATTATAGATCACAGTTATTAGTACAGCGGGAGTTGGCATACATTACATAATCCATAAATTATGTCACTAAACAGTAGCGGTGAGTATAGCTGTAAATAGGATCTTGTAAAATGCCTTGTGAGCATTGCTGATGTAAGTACTTCTACCCCAGTACGTACTGACCTAACCCACGTCGGTGGGAGGTAGCGAGACATGAAAGCATAGACAGATAGGTTAGTTACAATTTAGGCAGTAAAACAATACAGTTGTAACTTAAAAGAATGACGGCAGTTGTTCAGAAGTTCATAACGATTGTTGTTAAAGTATTTTACTTGTCGCGGCGATTTAAAGTTTGCTGAAAACTGTTTTACTTGTGTTTTGTTAAATTGTTGTTCTTGTTGGATGGTGTATTCTTGTAGTTATTTTTTCTTTTTTAATTCAAATAGGCGTTGCTTATTATAATGTATAATTTAGTTTTAAATTATTGTTCTTCTTCGATGGAATATGTTTTCCATAAACTCAGTATTTGCAAGCCTTATGAAATATTCCTTATGAAATATTTTAATATTCTTTACAAAGGAATTATGAAAAAGAAATTTAGCTATTTTAATACTCAATTTTAATTATGAAATTAATTCCAAAATATGTAAATATACATTTATGTACTTATACTAACCCCGTATCTGTCATGGAAAGAAATGGAGTCTGTTTTCTTCATAAAAAATTTATTCAGAGCTTAAAGTACATTAAAACTTGCTTACAAAACTAAGGATTAATTTTTTTATCCTATAATATGCTATGCTACATAAATAAAATACATAAACTGAATCATTTTGCGTTCTAATGCTTAAGAAGTTCAAATAATTTCCTACATTTGAGTTATATATTGATAAATATATTGATTAGTATAGAAGGTTCGATATTTTGAAGTCTCTTTGAGGATTGGCGAACTCAACAATAATGTATGCAATTAAATCGATGGCTCACTGTTACGAAAGAATCAAGTTCAAATCATAATACATTTTAGCACTTTATTTTTTTTCATTATGATTAATCACTTGGATATTGGATTCGCTGGTGCAGCTTCGTGGTTAGATCCCAGAAATCGACACTGAAATTAAACATATTCATGCTGTAAAATAATTTATATTCGGCAATTCATCTCGGCTCCGTTTATTTTTCATCTGGTGATTTCCACCAGAATAATTATAGAGTTCACCAAGTTCGTCTTTATAAATAGAACAGCACTTTGAAGAAAGAATAATTGTCGGAGTTATGAAAGAGATTGACGAGAGCCAATTTCTATTTACTTAAATCCACAAGACTAGTTGTTTCATAGTAAGAGACCTAATGTTGGATAGTAAAAATATTATTATTTGCTACTACCTAATTTGCCGACAGCATTGATAATTACACAATTCACTTTTAAGATTTTTATAATATGTCATAAACATTTCATTATGAATAACTTTTTGCTTGTTTTGCAGATTGTATACATAAATTATTTTCGATAGTTATAAATCTCACTTAAGACGAATCCGAAGCCTTTATACGTGGTGGGTCCATTAATCTAACTGTGCATTTTCTTTGTTTTCAATAACTGACGTGCAACACACAAAACAATTACTCTGTGCAAATTTATCTCTATGAATGACATAAAAGAAATGAAGATTTGTAAGCGTAAGAATAAATTCCGTTTATGTTGTTGCAATACCTTTTCTTTTTAATGATACTAAATAAATTCATGCGTCGAAGGAAAATAATTTAAATCGTTTCTTATTAAAAAACAATTACACGAAAAAAAAATCAGATAGTTTCAGTTAGTTAGCAAGTGCTTAATGGAAATTTGAAAGAAAAACCCTATGATAATCTACGTCATCTGTTCAATATAGCGTAGGGAAGTTAGAGACAAGCTTTTTGCTTCCTTATTTCACATGAATTTTTCTTTAGAAAACAATTATTGTATTGCATAATTTGCATAAGTAAGCACATTATATATTTACATACGTAATGTAGAGTGGACCGAAAAAGCTAACAGCTAATGAAATGAGGGAAAAGTAAAAATAAAAGCGACTAAACGAAATATCTGAAAAAAAAACTTACGTAATGTTGAACTCCTTGTTTTTGTGATGAAAGTTTTTGAACTGTGTTCGATATTGAATCGATATATATTAAACATTGTAATTTAAGGTATTTGGAAAGCTAGAAGATTATTTAGAAAGCATTTTACATAATTATTGATGTGCCTAATTTTACGCTAATTGGTTTTTTCAAAAGGTTAACATCAGCAAAGCAGCGACTGGTAACGTTTTATTTCAGAGAAAAATAAAACATTCGTAAACAATTCTTTAATATTCTTTAACATATATGATTTTATTATCAACACCTTCCATTTATTATGAAATACCATACTCTTTATTTTGGATAAAAAACTAGGTAGAACACAGTCAGCTACATTTACATATTATATTTTTAAATGTTTGTTTTGTCAATATACTCATACGTGATATTATTATTAAAGAGATTCTTCATAATATAAAGAGTCCGACGCCTATGTTCTTGTTCAACGCCGAAAGTGTTTTAAATTACATAATTGTTACTTAGCAAATATTAAACGCTGGCCGGGAAATATTTCGTATGATACATTTTGTAAGTTACACCCATACTCACTATCTTCTAGACATATTATAGTTGGAAAACATTGATACTGCATTTTACGTCAAATTGTTATAGCTCGGTCATACAGCTACGGAGACACATCACAAAAGAAAAGAAAAAATAGGAGATATGTATAATTAGTTATATAACCCTGTTGTAACCATTAATTCACCATGCCATTATATAAATATATTATTAAACACAACATTCATTCAAGTTATTACACACACCTGAATACTTTGCATTGTATAATTTTCGAAAATGTAATAAAAACTATTTATGTTAAAATCTAGAAGAGCCACTCAAACCCTGCTTCCGCTATTGTTTTGTATAATATTTAAATGCTGTTGGAAATTTCTAGGAGTCAATATATTTAAATTGCTCACTTGAATATGTATCATATAACGAAATTTAGGTCGTGGTTAATAATTTAAATAAAATATATATAATACTATATTACGTACTTTCATTTAGTTGCGAATAACAATTTATTGATAAGTAACTTCTACAAAGTGAACGACAAATATATTCAATAAGTTACATTAGTTAAACAGGACAAGAAGTTCATTTCAAATGTTTCTTTACTCATACGTTGTATAGAAATTTATACTAATTTATTTTTAATCGTTTTTTATAATTTATTTTTAATCGTTTTTAAATATATTACTAAACACAACATTCATTCAAGTTATTACACACACCTGAATACTTTGCATTGTATAATTTTCGAAAATGTAATAAAAACTATTTATGTTAAAATCTAGAAGAGCCACTCAAACCCTGCTTCCGCTATTGTTTTGTATAATATTTAAATGCTGTTGGAAATTTCTAGGAGTCAATATATTTAAATTGCTCACTTGAATATGTATCATATAACGAAATTTAGGTCGTGGTTAATAATTTAAATAAAATATATATAATACTATATTACGTACTTTCATTTAGTTGTGAATAACAATTTATTGATAAGTAACTTCTACAAAGTGAACGACAAATATATTCAATAAGTTACATTAGTTAAACAGGACAAGAAGTTCATTTCAAATTTTTCTTTACTCATACGTTGTATAGAAATTTATACTAATTTATTTTTAATCGTTTTTATAATCGTTTTTTGATAAAACGATTACAAATAAAATTGCATTAGCATCGGTTTTTTCCATTTGAAGAAACATAGGTAAAGTTACACACATAGGAAAAAAATATTCTCTCACCACATAACCTATCAATATTGCATAGTAACTATGCATGATATAATACAATAAAAATACGCAAGAATACTTTATTAAATGGTATTCACTTTAGAAAGTAAGCTCGTGTGGTATTAACTCATTTGATTTACGAAAATGATTTAAAATAGTTTCACTTCAATAAAGAATTTCTTTGGAACAAATATAAGATCGTTTCTAGTTTTTTAGTAGATATTTTCTCTTTCTGATACTGTATCCTTTAGAATTAAATATTACGTTCTTTTGCGGTGAGCGTTCTCATTGCAAGTATCTATATTATATAATACAAAATAGCCGATGAAAATTATTTTGTTGCTTATAGCAGTATTTGTTGATGATTTGTGGAATATAATTTCGAGGGCCTATAAACATTTGTTTACCAATCGCAACTTTCTCGGAAAAACTGTGAGGTTACATTTCAACTAAAATTTTGAGTATAATTTGATGTAAATTTTTATATATTCTGTGATGAAATCAAAACAATTCAAATTATTAAATCGATACATTATACAATAAATATAAACAGCAGAATTGTTTTTAAAGTAAGTTAAAATTCTACTAAAAATGTCAATCTTTATGGTTCGCAATACTTCTTGATTAATATATACTATGATTCTCGTAATGAAAATAGGAAATAAGATCAAATTTCCCCAAAATTAAGAACCTTCAAAATAGCACATTAAATTAAGCTTATTGTTTTCTCGTTCAAGGAAAGTTTACGAGATTACATGAATACTTGTTTTTGAAGCAAACATGATATTTTAAGGAAAAATTCTTAATGAAATTCTTTCTCATGAAATTGTTCTTATACTTTTCTACACAAACGGTTAGCATAATATTTGTAAAAGTTTCAGTAGACACAAAGGGGTATTTAATAACTTTATATACCGAAAAAAATTAGGCTGAAAATCCCTTTGTAGTTAGTATATTAGTACCAAATTTACAATGCAAATCCAACAGAACTCAAATACGAAATTTTGGAAACGAAACTTTGATATTTGCTTGCTTGGGTAAATTTTTATAAACTTTGACGCTTACAAATCTTGATCGAAACTAAGTGAATCATTAGACTTAATTTAGATTATTGTAACCTAATTCAGATTTTGTTCACAAGTAATAATAAACTCTATTACTCTCTCCAACGATTACGAAAAATATGCAGATACCTAAATTGTAGTCGTATTTATGCGATAACTATATCGTGCGTTGATCGTTTCACGACGGATATTGAATCCGTAACGCAAACAAACAATGCGTTTATCATCAAGCACAATGTGCTTGTGCTTTCCACTTATAAAAAGCAACGTGGAAACTGAAATAACGCTGTTACCAGTTTGGAGAAAATTGAAAATAAAAAACAAATTTGATACAGTATTGACAGTGTGTATAATATTTATATTATACTGAACGCTTCTACGGGCGTCGTGAGCGGAGATTAAAGAGTGATGTGCTTTGATCAATCAGGAAGTTTATTTTAGTCAGGAAGCTTAAAATCGTCGATTGAATAAAGTAAATAACCGTCGGCGTGAATTTTTTTTTGTGTACTAAGTTGTATGTGAAAAGTCCTTGATTTCCTTTTTGAGAAGAAATAAATATATTCGATGCATTCAGAAAACACTATTTTGTTTGAGTGGAAAGGACTTTGTTGAGTTTATCTTTATTGAAAAATGTCATTATCGTACTCATTACACGTAGTGAACGTTTTTATTATGTTGTAGAATTTAAATTGTTACATATGCGACATAAATATAAACAGAAGTATCGTAGAGCTCTGTCCAGCATTCGAGTAAAGACAAACTAACTGCTTCGCTTGAATTTAATAAAATAACCTTGCATCTTTTTTAACTCGTATTTGATTAAGTTTGATATGAAGCGATTCTAACAGGAATTTAAGAAAATAAATACGAACGGCAGTCGGTGGAACGATGGAACCATATCGCATTTTATTTTTCCCGTACAAACGTACTGCGTCATTTCGCATCGTTTGTGCCCGTTATTCTGAAATTGGCGCACTGTGACAGTGACGATCATTATAAAATTTTTGCAAATTTTATATATATATATATATATATATATGTATATATATATATATATATATATATATATGTATATATATATATATATATGTATATATATATATATATATACATAGTTATAAACACGTGCGCGCGCGTGTGTGTGTGTGAGCGAGTTCGTGAGCATGTGCGTGTGTTCGCTAAAACATAAGGCTCGACCTTGTTGCTTTAAACTGTCAATTGTTAAGAGATATATTGTTGGTAATTTTACTCATGTTTGTGTACAGGTATTTTATTTTTTTCTTTTTATGATAGATTTACGTATATTTAAGACTACGTTTGCGTTCACGTGTTCGCCATAAAACTAATGATTCCACGTTCTTTATCTTTAGCGACGGAGATGATTTCATTATTTATTCGTTTGCTTTATAATCTGTTGATCTCCAAGAAAGTGGAGTTTTAATTCTTAATTATTTAAAGTCCTGGAAAAGATAAAATCGTATTATGCATGAAACAGCACAGCCAGAAACAGGATTTTTTGGCATAATATTTAAAATTATTTAACGTAAAATTTCTATAAATATTTTAGAAGGGCAAATGTGTTATTAGAAATTATTTGTCAAACTTTTATATCGTATATAATATGAAAAAGAAAATTATAAAAATTGCAAACCTTTTTTTCAATTTTATTTGAGATATTTATCGCCGAATATATCGCTGATAATGTTCAGGAAAAATAGAAGAAAAGAAAGCACATTAGCCGTTTGAAGCAAAATTTTGAAATACGCATGGTGATAATGTATTTAACTCGCATATTTTTAGTAGCAAACACCCAAAAATTTTCATATTACGATTTTACCTGTGACAGTTCTTTTTTAAATTTTTCTGTCGTGTAGGATGTTAATTGCAAGAATAAAAATTACAAGGATTCCAAAACTTCTTATCCAGGATCTTACAATATTTTTAAAAACGTCTCTGAGAAATATGTTCCCTACTTTCTTACTCTTTATAAAGAAACTAGTCGTTTAATTGTATGTTCATTTATAGACCGATTATTTTACTCCTTTTAAATGTAATAAAATAAATTTCGGCCAACGCATAGAGAAAACACAGAGTCTTATCAAAAAAGCAAAACCATTATTGCGACAGCCTGCTTCACAATTTCAAAGTAAAACCTAAAAAAATTAAAAGTTCAATACCTTTCATAAATTTACAATTCTGCTCACTGGTTCTTTTCTCTTTCCGTCTTTGCTTCCCGATAGCCTTCAAACTCTTAGGATTTAATCGAATACATTTCTTATTTTTATAATAATGTCCCGCGTTTCAAAAACAAAAGCTATGAAGAAGCGTATAGGTGTAACTTTTTTATAGATATCAGAAAACGACGGAAACTTTACCGTTATAACCTCAGACACTTTAATTAGGTTTGGTTGGGCTACGTGATGTGTTTTAGGAAATGAAAATAATTCTTGGGAAATATGACTTTATGATGTGACTATGTAGCTTTTAATCAAATTAAGTGACTGAGTGGAATGTGAAATCAAAGTGAAAAGAATTGTAAACGGGATTTTTTCTTACGCAATTACCTAACCGGTTTAGCTATATTGCTTATAAAAATGTTACTACAACATTTTTATATGTCTAATAGAAAGTTATAATGAAAATAAAATAAAAAATACGCAGTCACTAATACATAGACTTAGTTTTTGAAAACTTAGTTAAGAATGAATTACCTTTTAAATTGAGTATTTAGATATTTGGTTTAATTTCTTTGTCACTAACATAAAATAGATTTTAAAAACGTGCTTTTGACTTGAAAAAAAGTATTGCTTTAAATCAATATATACAGATTAACAACTTGTGTTTTATTGGTATTTTAAAAGTATTTCTCCTTTATCTACTTAAAGATCGAACACAACAAATTTTATATAATCTACAACAATCTTTTTAAACTGTAAGTGTTACTAAACTGTGTGATTAATCAGACTGTCCTGGAACACTCAACAAGATTTACTTTCAAAAGTTTTTCCCTTTCTTTCCTTAATAATATTTAAGTCCGTGAAGGAAAACTTGTAATTTTTTAAAATTCTTGTCGATTTTGGCTGCCAAATTAGAAAATTTTCCAATCTGCTTTTTGGGTCATTTCGCGTTCATGATAAAACAATGACAAGGCGCATTCCGCAAATAAAATATTTATAACTTAATATGTAAAAAGTTTTAAGATTTATTTATGAGTTAAATCATAAAAATTATGATTTGTTATTGTTTATTATCAGTTACTTCGTCGGTATTAATATTTGTTGCCACGTAGTTTTATATTCTACATAATGAAAATAAATATTATAAATAATTAACGATTACACGAAGAACATGCTTACATGAGCAATTAGCAGCAGTGCCATCCAGCAAGTTCCAAAGGAACGTTGCCTTTTTTGAAGGAAGTGCGTGTTTATTCCTAGTATAAATTGAAATTATCTGCGGTGATTACTATACCCAATGTGTTACTAATGTTCAGTTTGTTCCATATTCCAAAATTAGAGTTATAGCGATTCAACCCTTTGAAAGAAATATGTAGGGATATTTTTATATTTGTGGAAACTTCGTCGCATACCGTGAAAATATTCGCTTTGATAGAACAAATTGGTCATTAAGCTTCATTATATTTTTCCGATTTTAAGATCAGATTAAACCGTTTTGGTAAATAATGATCATCTTATTGTCAGTTTCTTTAATATCTTAATACGAATGTATACTCTACGCCAATTAAAAGCCGGTTATCTACTAAAACTTGTTTTACACATAAGGGAAATCAAACGAGTGCAATAACGGTTTTACTTCTGGTTATAAAAAATTAGGGATCATAGTTAAAATAAGAAATTAATATGTATCATCTACCTTGTTGTTATATCAATACAAATGGCTGACGAATATAATTTTTACAAACGATCAAGGAAACGAAAAAAAATTGCCTCCATCTTGCAAATACCACGGCTACTACAAAATTTTCAGAAATATAAAATGACAGCCATTAAATGGAATTGGTTGTTTTAATAAATAGTAAGTTAACTACAATATTTCGCTACATTTGTATATTATCCTGTTGTAATAATGTGATTTTTCCGTAGGCATAATTTTATTATAATAGATTTACATTTGATGTATAAATAAGTATATACAACATTTATTTTATCTAATTCTTATTTTTATCTTAGTTGATAAACAAACTAGAACATTGTACTTGTAACACATGTTTATTGTACAGTATATGAATTTATACATTTGAGTAGAGTAAGGATGTAAAAATTGGTGTGCATTGTATTGTTGGTACGATATGATTTAGGCAGCTAAGTTTGGGTATATAGCACACGTACAACGAGAGATCGCCTGGGAACGTAGAGGGATAGCAAAGCGCGTATAGACAGTAAGAAGATGTTGCTTAAATGAATTCGAAACTGGATTAATCATATCAATGAAAGTGTAACAAAGACGATATGGAATAATTTACCATAAAAGTACGAATGAATTATGCAAATATCGATAAGTAATTTTAATTGATAATACTTGAATATTAATCAAACGTACCTATAAAAAATTGAAAAAGAGAAGTACTTAATTTCTTTTGTAGACAGTTAAAAATGTATTAAGATACACTTACAGATATTACAAAAATTATAAATACCACTATCCAACCCTTCAATACTCTCTTATTTTTAGCAGTATGTTAATACACAGGTAATTTGGTCACATACGTTATTATAGAATTGTATAATGGGTCTAAACCAATTTCACTTTAATGTAGTTTAATATACTAGAGAAATAAAGAGATATGACTTCAAGTGAACAGGCGCCAACGCTGACCGCAGTGAAGTCTGGCCAACCTTCATGTTGTGATCTGCGAGAACGAGGGTTTCAGGGGATGTCACTGCATCAGCAAAATAACAATGAAATGCAGTCCTCTAACTTTCTGACAAATATTTAACACTTAACGTAAAAACCTTTTATCATTTTGATTCAAATGGAAAACATTGGGAAGGGTCTGCAGTAAAGTGTTTGTTAGTGCGAATTTGGATTTGATCATAGAAAGTAAATGAAACATAAAAATGTATTATTGAAATTTAACCTTACTGAAACCAATATCGAGATTCAATTGATTCAATGATGGTTAATTAATTATCTTCCCCCATTTTCAGGCCAAAATTTATTTTTCTAAATAAAAATTTTGTAAAGTATGGATTAAAGTACTAAAAAAGTGATGGTAGAAGTTTAGTAATAAATAAAAACAATTTTGTGGTCCCATGTTTGTAGCTGCATAAAGTTTGGTAACCGAAGGCTATCGGCTTCCTTCGGCGAAGATTTTTCTTCATACGAAAATTCAGAAACAGAACAAGATATATTCAAGAGTTTAAGGAAGAAAGTTTTAAGTGGAGCAGAATGCAGAATCAAAGCGCTAGCACCACGAAATTTGTTCAAATTTTGGAGAAGGGAGGATGTCAGCATGACGAAGGTGGAAAGAAGCAAGATATTTTTGGGATATAATCTTAAGTACTTATTATTTATTAGCCTATATACAAGTAGGGTCTTAATTTTAATTTCGTAATTTTTATATTACGCTTAATCTGAAGAAAATTGTAAAAAATACTTTAAAAATTGTATAAAATAAGCAACCCCACTAAAATTGTGATGTTACTTATCTTACTACAGATACTTCAATCTTTATATATTTTTCTTCACGTATACTAAAATATAAAAACATTATGATATGAAAGGGGAATGTTCGCGCCACCATGGAATTTCTTATCTTATGAAAAGTAGCGTTTCATTGAAACTTATTTGATTTTGTTGTATTCAGTAAATATATTGAAATTAATAAAAAGATTCTCAGGATAATTCGAGGGAATAACTGAAAATAGTCTATTAAAATTAAGCAATGTCGCTGACAAACAATCAATATTTTATTCAATACTCTTTCATATATGATGTAGTGTAACCTATATCATCAATAACTATACAATAGTCTCAGAAAATAGAAAAGAATATTAATATTTCCCCTAAAATTCGCTCCTATAAAAAATTCTGGCAGACTCTCATCAATTCGATCGGAGTCGGCGCTAAGTCCGAAAAAAGCAGAAGTTGATAAAATGTCTTTTCTACCATAATCTCAAATATATTAAACCCTACCCCAATAACTTTATTATAAACTATCTATAGGACATATGCGTTCAGTTCATGAAAAATCGGCCGCCAACTTTCAGGCAACTTTTGTGCCATTGCTATGTTTTATGTATATGTTAAATAAACAATAATATCTATTGTAAAACACGGTATAGCTACTCAACATCGATGTTACATTTATAGTGTTTTGATGACATTCTTGATTGTGACTATCAAGTACGTCGTATCGGGTTCCTATAATAACCACCATACTTTTTGATTAAAATGTAAAAAAAACATTAAATGACATTTGATTTGCTTCTAAAGCAACAAAAAAATTACAAGAATAAAGTTTTCAATCTAAACTTTCAAAACATGATATCATCCTAGAATTGAAAACAACACTGCCGCCATCTTTTGTCCCATGACTTAATTACCGAGCGACTGTATTGATGTATTCGGCAACTTTTTCCTATTACTAATTTCTCCGACGGAGTTTGTTCTACATAACGTTTAAGAACATAACTTTTGATATTGTGAAGGGACATAAATTATAAGTAATCGCTACTAGCTTTGAGAGAAATTAAGATCGAGACCCTTCCATCTTATTGTAAAGAATGGCATCTTCAAAAACAGAAAATCGCACAGGATACTTTATCTCAGCAAAATTTATAAATAATTTGTGGGAAGTTATAATAGACAATAATAAATAACATTAAAGAGATGAGTGTGCCAGGTGTTAGAAAAAAAACATAAACACTTTAAATATAAAAAAATTCATACGTGTTTATTCAATTTATGGTACACTTTTCATTTCAGTGCTACCGACATTTGTTTGGTTTATTAAATTTTTTATGTGACAAAATCAAGCAACGGATTAAATAACTTCTATCATTACCGCTTGAATACACACTGGTTTTGACATTTAAATATAAGTACTCAAAACATTAACTTAATCTGTCCACAGAGATCAGGTAACTTAACGAACTACATTCAATTGTAGAACGTTTACAGAACGCTCCTGTTATGCAGTTGCTTTGTTTTTTCGTTTAGAATCTGTACAAAACGAGTTTTTGCTCATACAAAGTCGGATGAAACCGTCGTTTAAAGGATAAAATATAATAAAGAAAATGTTTAAGAAATATATTTTTTCGGAACCTCGGTAATACCATTTGGTTCTGCAAACAGATTGTATTCTTTATTGCCATAAAAGTCGACCATTCCTAAATTATTATAAGATTACTCGTACATGATTGAGTATAAACTGCCCAATTATATGGTATGGCAGGTAGAATCTAAAACGAATGTAGTCGGTATTCAGGCAGGTTGGTGCTTATCTGTCGGTTTTTCATTTCAACAGTTTTCAGAGTAATTATTTAATCTATTGGTGACTCTCGTTAATCCAAACGTAGTGTATCAAATCTATAGGACGCATAAATGTCTAGACCCTTATATACACAAGTTTTTATTGGTTTTATTTATTGAAAATCTTTCACGAATATGACGGCCCAAAATTTAGCATTTTGAAAAATTCTACATGTACACATGAACTCTTCAAGATCTTTCGTTTGATACTACACTCAAAATTATCAAAAAATATATTTTTTCCAAGTTTTCAAATACTTCACTTGGTATTTTCACTAAAATAGAAATTGAATTTGAAAATATCATGGAAAACAATTTGACAAATTTCATAGAGTTTTTTTTGAGTTTCATGAAATAACTAATAAAACGTGTACGGTAGTTGATCAAAGACTGAATTTATATCTTAATATTAACCTTAGGTAGGTAGTTACAAATGATACCACATAGAAGGCGCTAGTAGTACATTAAATACATTATTTTGATATTAATTCTAACATCTCCACTTATCAAAATAATCTGAACTTTGTAACATATAAATTATTTTTAACAAACTAATAAAAGCAAAAAATGTTATTAATTTACAGATAGTCACCTATTAAACAATGTTTTGAATACCTAACTTTTTTACAAAATAGTTATGTTTAACACTATCTAAACCCTTGGTCAGCAAGTCTGCTGGCATTTCAGATGTTGGCATGTAGACTATCTTTATAAGATTGTTAGCAACTGCTTCTCTAACAAAATGATGACGCACATCTATGTGTTTAGTTCTTTTATGAAATAAAGAATTTTCAGACAGCTTCTGAGCGCCTTGATTGTCATTATACAATATAATTACATAATCACAACTGTTTACAATTTCAGAAAACAAGTTTTTTAAATAAATAGCCTCTTTACAGGCTTCGGCAATTGCCATATATTCTGCCTCTGTATAAAGGCTATAGTAAGTTGTTTTTTACATTCATATGAAATAACAGTTCCAGAAAATTTGAAGTAGAAACCTGTATAGGATCTCCTATCTAGTATGTTTGAAGCCCAATCTGCATCAACGAAACCCTCTAATTTACAATTATCTTTGATAAACATTAGGCCATAAGATTTAGTTTTACATAAGTATCTTAGGATGCGTTTCGCATGCTTCCAATGAGTATAGGAATATGAATTATTAAATTGGCTCAAATAACTCACACTATAGGAAATATCTGGGCGAGTCAAAACATTTAAGTACATTAAGCTTCCTATTAGTTGTTGGAATGGATATTGTTTACAAACATTTACACTTTTCTCTAGTTTTAAATTTTTCTCAATAGGAGTACCAACAACTTTACAGTTTGTCATATTAAATTTACTTAAAATATGGTCTACAAACTTTTCTTGATCTAAGGAAATATTGTTTTAATTGCCCCAAATCCTTAATTTTAAATTTTGACATTAAATTTGTTTTTAACTTCTTAACCATATTACTACTGTTTGAAAAAATGAAAAAATCATCGACAAAAATTTATAAACTGTTATGATCTGCTCCTTTTCACAATTTTTCATATACAGACATGGTTCTAACTTTGACTTAACAAAATTTAATTTTAATAAAGAATCATTTACTCTTTCGTTCCAAGCCCTGGCTGATTGTTTTAGACCATAAATTGCACGATTTAATTTAAAAACACTATTTTCTTTACAATCTAAATTAGGGGGAACTTGCATATACACTTTTTCATTTAAGTAACCATTTAGGAATGCTGTAGTTACATCTAAGTGAGTAATTTCAAGGTTAAGTTTGACACTTAAAGCAAATAGAAACCTTAGTGTAGAGTAACGAAGCACTGGTGAGTATGTGTCAGCGTAATCCACACCTTCTTTTTGGGTAAAACCTTTTGCCACCAGTCTTGCTCTATATCGCACACTATTATCACTTTCGTACTTTTTCTTGAATACCCACTTGCACTGTATCACTCTATCAGCTTCTTTCCTATCTACAAACGTCCATGCTTGATTATCTTCGAAAGCTTTCAGTTCATCTTCCATCGCTTGTCTCCACTGTTCCTTGTCTGGTCCATTTATTGCTGCTTCATAACTGAGTTCTTCATCACATGATTCCAGATTATCCAGAAGACAGAGATTGGATATCCCATATCTTTCTACTGGCTTTCTTTTACGCTTAGCTTCAATTTGAACTTCATTCTCTGCAAAAGACTCTTCTTCAGTAACAGATTGATACGAGTCATCTTGGGAAGACGATGATTCACAAATATATGTTGAATCATTTGGATCTGAACCTGGATTTTCTATTAAACTTTCATCTTCTTCTAAGTTTTCATCTTTCTTTGACTTATTTTCACAATCGTTTACTACAATCTGAGTTTCATCCAACTCCATTTTCTCCATAATGATGACATCTCTGCTCGTAGTAATTTTTTTAGTTCTTGGGTTATACAATCTGTATCCTTTCACATTCTCTGGATACCCAACTAAAATTAATCTGTCAGCCTTCTTATCCCATTTTTGTCGTTGTATTTTGGGAAAATGCGCCATTACTTTACTGCCAAAAATTCTAACACGGCTGAGGTCTGGTTTCTCACCTGTCCACCTCTCAAATGGTGTCATCATGCCTAAACTGGCGGCTGGTGTTCTGTTCTTTAGGTAAACTGCAGTATTAACTGCTTCAGCCCAAAAACTTTTGTCGAGACCTGCTTCAAACAATAAACATCTTGCCCGTTCAACTATAGTTCTGTTGAACCTCTTTGAGAGTCCATTCTGCTCTGGAGTGTGAGGATTGGTCTTCTGATGGACAATACCTACTTGTTTTAAGTAACTTTCCATCTCACGTGAACAAAATTCACCTCCATTGTTGGTTCTCAGTATTTTTATCTTGTTTCCAGTTTGATTCTCAACTAAACTTCGAAATTCTTTGAAATGCTGGAACACCTGGTTCTTTTCCTTCAAGAAGTAAACAAAAGTCATTCTGCTGGCATCATCCACAAACAGAAGAAAGTACTTCGCCAGACCAATTGACTTGGTCTCCATCTGCTTGCATAAATCTGAGTGTACTACATCCAGTAGTTTTTCACTTCTATGGTTTGCTGATGGGAAAGGGAAACGTGATTGTTTTCCCTCACAGCACACTTCACAATTCTGTATCTGTATGTCAGCTTTCTTGTGAAAAGAAACTCCTTCTTGAATTTTTTGTAAGGACTTACTATTTATATGTCCTAACCTTTTATGCCATGTTGACATTGCCGATAACGAGTTCTCGAATTTCTTTGTGTTTAACTTGTACACTCCATTTATCAAATTTCTGTACCAATAAGCTCATTCACTTGGTTGTATATCAAACAGGTATCTTTTTTGAATACAACTTTATTTCCTTTAGCTATAAGTTGGCTTACGGATAATAAGTTTGCCGTGAGATTCGGTATATACAATACGTCCTTCACAATCACGTCATACTGAGAACTGTTCACGCATGTCGTTATCTGTGTTTCACCAACACTAACTACAGGCACCGTCATTTGATTTGCCACTACGATTTCTTTAAGTTCGTGTACTGGTCGAGTTCGGAGTAAACATTTTTGGTTTGACTTCATATGCGCGCTTGCGCCTGAGTCGATGTACCAGTCTTCTGTGTTATAATAACCGTTGAAAAACGCCGCGCTAAAAGCATTCAATTGTTTATTTGCTTTTAATTCAGGACACTTATTTTTGTAGTGGCCGATCTTCTTGCAATTATAACACTTTATTTGTTTACTGCTGGTTGACTTTGACATTTGCTCGTCAGTGTTGCCTTTTTTATTTCGCTGTTTTGACCAAAAGGCAGAGTCGATTCCAGTAGTGCCAACCTCCGAACACATATCAAGTAACGAACACATATAAGTTGTTTTAATGACGTCAGCGCTAATGGCTATTCCAGAGTGTTCTATTGCGATTATCATCGGTGAATACTTATCTGGAAGTCCCGCCAAAAGTAATGACCCAATCCACTCGTCTGTGATTTCGAAACCTGTCCCTTTCAATTTATGTCCTGTCTCAACCACTTGAGATACATAGGATGTCATGGATTCGCAGTTATCGAGGTGTATTGAAATCAATGTACGAAGCAAACTTATTTTTCGTTGATACCCCGTGTCGTCAAATAACTGTTTTAATTTCTTCCACACACCGTTCACTGTAGTTTCACTTTTTATATACACATATAATGAACAGTCAATTGTCATAACGAGTTTTACGGTAGCTTTTTTCTTCTCAGATTCACTGATAGTTGCCGGTACATTTTCAATGTCAATACCTTCAAGTAACAAGAAATTACTTGTTGCAAACGCCCAATCGTCGTAATTCTCGCGTCCTTTGAGTTTCGGCACATTTACTAAGTACCCCGACGTCAACATAGTTACTTTCGCACGAGAAAATAAAAAAGATTTTAGCAAATGTGGGTCTGGGCGCACAACCTAATAAAACGTGTATAGACTGAATTTATTTCTTAATATTAACCTTAGGTAGGTAGTTACAAATGTTACCACATAGAAGGCGCTAGTAGTACATTAAATACATTATTTTGATATTAATTCTAACAATAACAGTGTTACAAACACGCAAATTTATGTTTCACACATGTCAGTAACGTATTTGACAATTACAAAAATCGATTTGAAAAATAGTTTTATAGCTGTCAAGACGCAGCCAAATATGAAAAACTTTTTTTTACTATACACATATATATACATATATACGGTGTCCGGGAATAAGTGTCGGACCAAGAAATATAGTAATCGTTGGCTATAAAGGGATAAATTGTCCTTGAAATAAAACATGAAACAGGCCCTTTTTCTAATCAAGTGCAAAAGAAATGACACATAACTTTTTTTATCGCATCCGATACTTGTCTATAGCTTACCCGGGAAGCTAGATGTCTTTGCATCTGTTCGCGGGTTATTCCTTTGAGCTGGGTAAATAAATATTGCGTAAGTAAATATATATGTAAATATATATGAAATATATATATGAAAAAAAAATATATATATACATACACACACATATATACACATATATATATACACACACACACACACACACACACACACACACACACACACACACACACATATATATATATATATATATACACACACACACACACATAAGGACACAGAGAAAATACAAATATTTTTTCATTAAAGTTATCGAAATACACCAACCTATACATTGCAAAATGTCGTAGGTTTACTGGATGGACCGAAATAAATTGTAATAACAGGACGTAATTTAAAAGGAATGAACTAAATGGGAACAACATAAGGACAATGTATAAAACTTCAATTACAATCCCAATTTCAAGGCTTTCCATAAAAATAACTGTAAAATAGAATTAAACGAAAAGCAAATGAAAATTATTCCGATGTGGGAGTTTATGGCTCATTAAAAGGGATACATAACGACACAATGGCTTATTTCATGAAGTAGATACTCGTATATACGAACAATCAATTGCATTTTGTTAATCAGTACATTCATGTCGTTTTATGCTTAAATTAGTTGATTATGTTTCACATACTGTGAAAGATCGTGAATGTTTTTGATTTATTAAAATTTCATTTAGTGACTTTAACATATTAATCGTATGTCATACATCGCTCATACGAATTGAAAATAATTTTTTTTGAAGCAATGTGAAACGAATAAAGTACAGGTTTATTTAATGCAAATAAACGTGGTTAAGTCACTGAGTTTAGCAATCACATATTCATTTTAAATAAAATAAAATACTAATGCTAAACGTATACGGCAGAAAATTCACTACTTCATTAGTTTGTTTGTAGAAATATCCGTGGCACTATCTCCCACAATTGAGACGTTTGTTTGTATTCGTTAAATTGGTACCTGCTCAGCGATAACAAATTCCTCTTTGGAGTTTTTACAAAAATGTGCTTATTGTGAGGATATCGTAATTAAGACTTCAATAGAATTATATTACTCCAAAATTACCCTCACTTTAAAAGTTCAAACCCTAAAGTATTTAAAGTTTTGCATTTGAAAAATGTAACTAAGATTGCAAACAAACTTGACACAGATTTTCTTAATCAACTTAATTTACATTTTATTGCTTTAATGTAATTGCAATTTCAAAACTGCAAATTTTAAATTATTTTTAGAAAACCTACCATTGTTTCGTAAGCTTATGTAAGCAACTATTCTGTTATCAATACTATTGATAATTCGGTTATAAATACTATTTACAAATGAATATCAATATTATCCAGGAAAAATGATTTATTTTATGATTTGTTTATTTTAAATTAGCACTTAATGTCGTATTCCATTATAAAATTATTTTCTGTTAGTTTCTTTTGCTAGCGGGGACATACTCTAAAATAGTGCTGTGCAATAAAGAGCGAAATTATTTTTGTTACTGGAGTTAGTCATTGATCTTTTTCTGCTTGTTATTAGTTTGATACTATTGATATGAATACGTCTTTAACTTTGCTACCATACGGGGGCAATCCAAAAAACCTAACGATAACAAAATAGGGGGATAGAGTTTGGAATTGCAGTTTCCAATCTATTTTCTACATAAAAAATTAAATTATACCACTGGATAGCTAAAGGATGAAAGAAATTATTACAGTAACCGAGAACAGTGACGCATTGCGCGCGGTGGATGGAGAAGCGCCGCCATTTTGAGGTTATTTTGCTGCGTATCGACATTTGTAATTAGTATAACTTTTGATTCGGAAAAGCTACGATGTTCGTTTAAGTTTTAATCGTCAGCTGTTATGAAGGTCTATCGATTTTATATAAAATATTAGTTTAAAGTAGTGACAGTGAATATATTAAGGTGTTAGAATAAAAAAATATTTTCAAAAATATATAATGTCGACCTATACGCGTCGAAAAGCCAAAACCAGATACAGAGATCGTATACTGCTGTAAAGGGCTTCTCAAGAACAATCGAATGGTAATAATAAAACACCATATGACCGAGTCAAGCAGTGCCGGGAACGTAAAAGAATGAATGCGTTACATAGACGTATTAACGTACAACACACGGCCGTGTCCATGACACAGCCACACCTCATTTTTTTTCATTTATTTGGTATTGACTATATTTGGGGTTAATTATGTAGAAATAAATTATTTACAATTATATTAAACTAGGTGATGTAGAATTATTTCTAGTTTCTTTGAATTCTTTACCACGACCTAGGTTTCGTTGTATTACATCATTCAGGTGGGCTATTAGCAAAGATTCTTTGCTAGTTAATAAAAATAATACTACATCAAGTAGTTTCATTTAATTGAGAATTTACTTGGTGCTTAGTTATTTTATTACACCATGCTTACATAAGTTTCACTTAGAACCATATATAAACAATACATTGAATTCAAAGCAGTATATCACGCAGATGAAAATGAATTTCATAACAAAGAAAATAAGTTATAAAGAGTTAGTTACCACCGAAAGGTTACTCATATTATCTATTTTAAATTACTACGTCTAATTACACTTTATGATATACCCACACATTTCTCAAAATAAAACACTTGCCAAATCAAAGCATACGTATGTTTAAAAAGGCCAAGCAAATTTTCATTTGTAATAAAATACTGTAAATACAATGCAAGTTTATTGAAAAATTATATTTTTAAAATATTTATATAATAGGGAATTTAGTGGTAGTCAAATTTTCCGTTAAAATCAATTGTTAAAAATATTCATATATCTTTTTTCTTTGACATTGTGTACAAAAATAAAATAGCAAAATTTCAAAGAAAATTAATCGTTTTTTATATATAAAATTAACAATATTACAGTACACTGCAATATCAATATAAAACTTCTAAAGTAATGAAACTTATAAATTGGAGTTATATAATAATAACAAAAATAATAATAGAACGAGTAAAAACTAAATAAATTCAATAAAAGGCAATATAAAACGTTTTTAAATCGTCTAGTTGTATGATAACTTGTAGTAATACGAAGCTGAAGGGTAATTTACATTATTACAAAAATATACTTATAATAAATGATAAATCTACAACGGTAAAAGTAGCATATAAACAGTTTTAACTTACATTATTGTACTCCACGAATAAATTTTTCATCATAACTTTTCCCACTTTTCTCTCGAAATGTGCCAACCCAAATTCCTCCATTTCCGCAGGAATTTTACGTTATGAAACACAATTGCGTACTCTTGCGTAAGACAATTTTAGCTATATTTTACCGCCTACGCTAGAGGGACGTAGGGAACGTTAAACCTTCGCCTAATATTGTAGTGGCAGCTGAAGGGAATATGGTTCATATCTTTTTTTACGTAAATATTTCTGGCCACGGAAATATTGAAAGTGGATATAAATTCTCAATATATACACGAGGTTATCTTATATACATTGTATTGTTTTTTTATGTGATAAATATATGTAATGACATAATCTTAAAATAATTTTTAATTTTCAAGTGACTTAGAAAAGAAAGAAATGGGCAGAATCTTATTTAAAAGAATGGCATGAAACCAGTCATATAAAGTTGATAAATTACGAATACTTTGAATAATAATTAAATTTAATTATCTCTTATCACGAAAATAGATCTGTGAAAAAGAAAAGAAAGCTGTTGAAAAGTTTGTATGGCTGGATTCTGTTCTTTATTTAAAAATACTTCTCTAGCACACTCTAATTTAGGCATTTATAAATATTAAAGGGCATATAATACGTTTATTAAACTATTAACCATTTTAATTTTTCACAGTGTAAGTGTTCTACTATTATTTGACAGACGTCAGAACATGGTGCATGCTTATAAAATTATGACATCTACGGTCATCGCTGGAGTTTTCTTACAACCTTTGTGTAGACTTCTAAAAATCCTATTTTCAGAAATATATATATATATATATATATATATATATATATATAAATTTATTATATATATATATATATATATATATATATATATATATATAAATTTATTATATATATATATATATATATATATATATATATATATATATTTGGGGATGTTCCATTATTGCATATTTTTTAAAATATCTTTTTAAATATGAAATTTAAAATTATGAAAGAAAAATATTTTTTACTCATCGTAACAAGCACTTTTAAATCCATGAGTTAAAATAAATATTGATTCTTTAATTCCTATATGAAGATTTAAAAAATTAATTAGTCCCTTGAAAACATCTGAATTGACAACACGTATTGATATGTTAAATTTTAAGATTGTATACCTAATTTTACGAGTATCTTAGGAAATCGGCTGTGATAGACGGACTGAGAAACAGGTTTTTATAGATTCTGTTTTTCAGTGTGAAGTAGAGAACCACCAACTCCTATACATATATCCTATTCACTGAATTTCTTTGATATTTTGATTAAAACTATCGAAATATTTGTAGTGTTTGAATGTGAGTATCTTTATTAAAACTAACTCATTGGATAAATCCCATGAATATGGAAAAGTCTTGTGCATTTCTAAAACGTCACTTCACTTCACGTCAACTTCGCGTTCAGTATTAACTGATGCCACGAGCTTCCTCCACAGCTTTACGATCGCGATTATTGAAGGTTGGTCCGTTTTAAGATTTTTCTTGGGTGGATTTGGTTCGAGACGGACTAAAATAATAATTATAGTCTTCGGAAGACTCTCCACACGAGCGGATATGGTTCGACAGAAGATCAAATCAGTGGTCCGCCTTTACCAATTCCGATCGCCTGTCAACATTTTTATCACTTCCTTCTAATAAAAAGTTTTGCTGGTTTTAAGGTACCGAACCTTGAAAGGAAAAATTAAATCACTCACTTCTCTTTATATCCGTCTTTTTACAGCTGTTTTTCCAGAACCCTGGAAATTTGGCATAGTAATAAAATATATTTCATGTTTATTTCAATAACTAACTTTCGGAAACATATATATATATAGATGGATTATAAGAGATGGGGCGGAGAGGGTGAGGCTCAAATTAATTACTTAAATTTATCTAAAATTCCACATATGGTATGTAGTATTTTTTAAAAGTGCTAATAATAAGGACTAGAAAAAATATTTTTTCGTAAAGTTTATAAGTTGTATCTATTCAGATATATCAGTTGTATATATTCAGATATATACCGAAAAAATTCGGAAAAAATATGTGGGTCCCTCTTCTAATTTCTGCTACTACTTAAATTACAATTATGAAAAAAAATGTGCTATTAAAAACCTATGCAAAGTTTGTAGGAAAACTATAGCGACCCTAATATTTTTAAGATTTGCAGTGTTTTTAAGGCTTGTGAAAGATATGGTGGGAAAAACATTTATGTTGCGAAAAATTAATATTTGTAAACAGTTGAATAGAAGTATTATGTACATTTAAATGTTAATAAGCGTCTAATTTTTTATAGAAACCTCGTAGTGTGAGTTCCACACGTGGTTCGCCAGGGTTTTTAATCTTATCCGGAGGATTTGTCAATTACACAAACATACTTTGAAAGAAAATCCTTATTAACTTCACTCTTTACAGTCACCTTTGTTTTAAATCAGTTGACAAGAGCTTTTATGAGTATGTAGACGACGTTTTGCATAGTTTATCTAATACCATTCAATAAAAAAATTATATAGGCATTAATTTTACCTTTGTATACAAAAGTTTTCTAAAACATCCCTTGGTATTTTTTTGAACGCATATCACGGTATCGCAATATTCAGGCATTATCAGTTACATTGCTTCTTCCTTAATCCATGCACACATTTCATTATTTCGTTGTATTCGTGATCAAGCCCCATTGTCTATGGCACTCAAACGTTGGGATCGATTGATAAAACCTTGGTACGAAAGAGTGCACCAGATATCGGCCACAGGTTAAAGTACTGTATTTTAGGATTTGTGCTCTACTCGTTGTTGATTAACTGTTTTTGCATCCCTCCCCAATCACAGATTTTTGCATTGTCTAAATATGTTTTTTTGGGTAATAGTAATATATGTGCGATATATAGAGTAAGTTCTTAGACAATGAATGGATTATTTAGTGTTAAGATATAAGAAAATAATTTGAAGGTAATGGTCGTTTGACAATAAGAACCAAAAATGATTACAACATTTTTTATCGATTTTATTTCCTTCTCCAAACTGTTTATATAATATCATTTCACATTGACTTAGTATTTTGGACGAATCGCTCGACGCGTTTTGTAAATAAAATGAAAAATGTAGTAAAATGGCTACTTTATATTTGTATGTAGCTATAATGTTGATTATATAAATTTTGAGAGCGATTTTTAACAAAATTTAATGAAATTTTAAAATGTTAATATAACAACATTTCACATTGACTTAGTTTTTTAGCCAAATCGCTCGACGCGTTTTTTAAATATAATAAAATGAGAAGCGTGGTGAAATTATTACTTTTGTATGTACCTATAATGTTGACTGTATAATGTTTGAGAGAGATTTTTACCAAAACTAAACAGCAAAAATATTTTAAATTTTTAAATAAGTCCAACATTTATAGTTTCAATAACATGTAAAAAATCCAATGAACTTCGTCGAAAATGCGTTTTGCACGACAACTATCTTAAAGTGAAATCTTTTCTATTGCATAATTAGGCTAAATAAAGTTATTTTTGCACTTAATTGAAAGAAGCTTCGAATGCAACAAAAGTGTCCAAAATGTGGCTTTATAAAAAAAAAGTAATTTTGCATTTATTTCATTTTATTCCAAAGTCACCTGCAATATAAATTTGAAACCTTTTTTAATGAATAAAAGGAACTGACATGTGTTTCGAAATATATTTCGAAATGTCAGCGATATAAATTTAATGCAATGGTAGAAAATTCATATCATAAACTTAAATGAATGCTTATACGTTGACTCCGTATATTGACAACAATATAGTTATATTTATTTTCAAACAGTCTCGTTATTAACATTGTTTTATTTTTTGCTATATTCTACGTTATAATTATATGTTTTAAAATTCAGATACTATTTGCTTCAATAAGCAGTTCTCAATTCTGGATGAAAAATACACGAATACGATATCTTAGGGCGTTGTTGAGAGGCGGCGAACATCCACGGCTATGAATCTTTATGATAATAGATAACAAATTGCTTTATTATGGCTTTGATATCGAATTATTAGTTTCTATAAATCTATATAATATAAAGTAATAACTGGTAAATAAATTCAACTTATTAAAGACAAGTTATGAAAGCATGAATACTACTTAATATCTGGAAAAATAATAATACAGAAAGCAAGCATTAGACGATGATTATTTGTGTAGTTAATTTCTGAGGTAAAAGTAATAAAAAAGCTCACAAATTAATGTTACATTGTAACCTTTGCTCAGTTTTTACTTTCGAGAGATGCAGTAATTAAAGAAATGTCCTCGCCCAAAATTTGATTACATCTTGCTAATCAATACCGATGATATACTCTGTTTCGTTATTTAATAGAAAAAATCAGATTTTGATATAATACGTAATTGAAAATATATTTGAGGAGGTAATTTTTAATAATGGTCAAGTTCACTCTATGTCAAATTGAGAAAAGAGGGTTTTTGTGTACTGCCATGCTATATTCCGTTGTGATTCGTAAAATGGTAACATAAGTAAACAGTTGAAAAGCAAACCTGTAATCGATGTGATGAAAAAACAAAGGAAAGTCAAGATAACCGTGTGATATTTTATTAGATGGAGAGAAGTGAAGTTGATTTTAGTTTTCTCAGAAAGAAATGGTACGTAATTAAGTTTCGTAAATATGTCAATATTTCCGAACTAAATTGGTTACTTATCTATTGTGTAAGTACATTATGCTCTTAAAACATGCAGTTAAATATTGACTAAATTATGTAATGAAAATGGGAAAGCGAAAAATTTGTATAAACGTTTAGTTACGGATTCTGAAGGTCCACCGCTGCTATATATATGTATATATATATTATTAGAAAATATGTTGATTATAAACATTTTAACAAGTTTCATTATGTGTATGTTTATTATGTAAATATATGAATTCTTTTGGCTTTCCTGTGTTATTTATCGGGTTTAGCCTTTATTTTGCCGCATTTAATCAATGCAAATAAATCTGGTTGAGACAATATTTTTAGTTTGAAATTCTAATATTATAGATAGGTGGTTAAAAATTTAGGTTAGAAGAAACCGGTATTAGGTGATATGTTAGTGCTGCTTTATCAAAATTAAAATCAAACATATGATACACAAAAGAGTAAGTACTTCATCTTTAATGCATGAGAAATGTAAACAAAATCTCCTCAAGTTGTCCACTTGAAGATGTCGTCATACAACGAAACCAAGGTCGTGGTTAATAATTTAAATAAAGTCGATATAAAATTATATTACGTATTTTCATTTAGTTGTGAATAAAAATTAACCTAATAATATTATGATAAACATGATGTATTAACTGTTTATAAAAGTTTTGCAATTGCATATAACTTAAACTACATAATAAATATATACATTTCTTTAATGAGAAACTATACGTCTTTATTATAAACGTGGATTTTATCTATTGAATACACCTCTCGTGCAGGAGAGAGAGAATTTTAATTTTTTTATAAATAATATTTTTTTACAAAATAACATAAAAAAATTAAAAGAAGTAAAACTTAAGTATCGAGATTTGAACTCAGACTTCGGTCGCGTTGTGGTGTGAGCCCGACTCGCAACCAGAATTAAAGATTTCCATTATATTTTAAAAGGCAAAAATATATTTTCTGAAATTGATTTACTTAAAGCATACTATCAAATTTCGGTAGATGAAGAAGATAAATAAAAAACAGCAATAATATCATCATTTGAACTTTGTGAATTTAACGTTATACGTTTTTGCTTAAGAAATGTTCTAGCCACCTTTCAACGATTCATTAATGAATTTTCTGTGGACTAGATTTTATTTTCCCGTATTTAGACGCCATCCTAATAGCGTCAGAAACTAAGGAAAAGCATAAGAAATACCTTAATAGAATTCAATATTATGGTTTATGTATCGACCTATTAAAATCAGTAATGGGTGTGAACAAAATGGAATTTTTAGGATATTTGATAACATAAAATGCCTAAAAACCTCTTCCAAAAAAAGTGCAAGTTATAACAAATTATAAACTTCCGGGAATTGTTCTTGAACTTGGGATTTTTTTGGGAATTATTAACTTATATAGACGATATTTAAAAGATGCAGCTAATGCTTAGGCACCCTTAAATGCATATTTGAAAGATTCAACAAGAAAATATCGAAGGAAAATTCCATAGTCAGAAGAAGCAAGGAAGTTCTTTGAAAAATGCAAACAAGATTTAGCCAATGCTGGTTTATTAACCTTTCCTAATCCAGATCTACAATTAGCTATATTTATATATGCCTCTAATTTTGTAATTGGATCTGTTTTACAGCAATATGAAGACTGAGATTGGAAACTAAACATATGCTAGACGGACGAGAATTTTCGACATTCACAGACCACGAGCCAATTATATTTGCGTTTAAACACACATCATAAAGCATTATCAAGACAATTTAGACATTTCAAGTATATTTCACAATTTTCAACAAATATAAATAACTGGAAAAGATAACGTTGTTGCAAGTTCAGTGCCCAGAATTGAATTAGATTCGGACATTGATTAGAACAAAATTGCAGGTGAATTACAATAACGAAGAATTAAAAGAATTCACAATTCAATTATACTAGGTGATTTAGTATTATTTCTACTTTCTTTAATTTCTTTGCCACGACCTAGGTTTGTATTACAACATATTCAGGTGGGGTATAGCAAAGAAATATTTGCTAATATCCCACTTTAAGATGTTGTAATACAACGAATCCTAGGTCGTGGTAAAGAAATTAAAAAAAGTAGAAATAATACTACATCACGTAGTTTCTTTTAACTGTGAATAATAAATTTCTTTAAAATTAACGCCAAATATATTAAATAATTAAAAGAATATTAAATAGCACCAAACAATTAATTTTTAAACAATATCCTCTACCCTCGGGAAAAATAACCTGGTGTGATGTTTCGACCCCAAATATTCGATCTTTCATACCACAACCATTTCTATTGAAGGTTTTCCATAAAATACAGGACTTGAACCATTCTGGTAACAAATTCTCAGAGAGGGAAGTAACATTCAGTTTAATTTGGAAGAATATCAGAAAAATAAATTATTCGGCACACACATTCCAAATTCAGCTCATTTGAAGAACCCGATGAAAGACTTAATACAATTTATATTGACATAATTGGACTATATCATATATATATATATATATACAATTTATATTGACATAATGGAAAAAAGGATTGCTTAACATGTATTGATCGTTTCACTTCCTGGATAGAGGTTATACCGATAGAAAATATTTCCTCAGAAACAATCATAAAAGCATTTTATGCAAATTAGATTTGTCGTTCTGGTGTTCTATACATTGTGATCACAGAGAAAGGAAATCAGTTCAGATCAGAACTCTTCAGAAATGTTGGTATTATTTGTGAAGTTAAAATGCAAAAGACAACTTCATACCACCCACAAAGCAACGGTTAAATTGAGCGACAATACAGAACATTAAAAGTCAGTCAAAAGGAGTGAAATTTTAAAAACTATACTATTTAGTATACGTGCATCTCCATGTGATGATACCAATTGCTCCCTTAGGGAATGGTAAATCATTTAAACTACCAGGATAATTCTTTAAAGAACCAGAAACCAAATTAGTAACAAATAATTGCACTAGCAAATTGCGAAAACCAGTGGAAAAAATTAAAACTGATTAAAAGCCAATGCAAAAGAAAACAGAAATGATTTTTTTCGTAAGGATTTAGATTCGTAGACAGATGTATTTATCAGAGAGGACGATATCAAGATTTCCTTTGAATCCCTTTATGAAAGACATTGTCCTGTGATTGACAAAAATTACAAGTATTATACAGTAAAAATTGAAGCATAAGACATCCGCGTTTCCGTTATGCGGATAAAAATAAACTTATTTGTTAGCCTCAGATTTCAATGTTTCACGGCACCTAACAAAGAAAAACAAAGCAAACAATTAAGCGGAGATGGAAATGGAGAGACAGAGAGTTCAAAATTTTGAAACAACACATTGGGGGAGATGAATTATTTTTCCAGCACGCCATCAAGATTGCGTGAACATTAAATGTTGTATATTAATTTTTGAGTAAATGATTGTTGAATATATTCGGCGTTAATTATCTATATAAAATTCAGTACTCACAATTAAATGAAACTATGTGATGTAGTATTATTTCTACTTTCTTTAGGTTCTTTACCATGACTTAGGTTTCGTTGTATTACAACATCTTCAGGTGGGCTATTAGCAAAGATGATAACAAAGACATCTTCGTTAATAGCCCACATGAAGATGTTGTAATACAACGAAACCTAGGTCGTGGTAAAGAAATTAAAGAAAGTAGAACTAATACTATATCACGTAGTTTCATTTCATTGTGATTAATGATTGTTAATATTTTGTAAACAGCACTTATGTTTCTTTTTTGTAATGTAACTATTTATGTAATATTAACATTTATTTTTCTCCTTAAATTGCAACTGTGTTGCTGGGAAGGATAACTCCTACGAATAATTTTTGTTTTATACATTTTGTAGGTTGTAACTGGCAAAGAGAGATAAATGATGATATTTTATAAAAAGAATATTTGTTTTTGACGTAGAAAAATGTCATCAAGTATTAAATAATTACATTTATAATAAGTGCTGAAAAGTGATTTTTAAATACAAAGATATTGTTTTAAGATGTAGCGGTATAGAAGCTTAGTTGGATGTTTTCGATAAAATATACTTGGAATAGACGCCTAATGAAATGTAGCATTCATCTGTATGTATGTCGGTATACATGTACTTGATAGGGGAGAGAGGCGTCGACTCAGCACCGATTCCCCAAAGCTCTGGCAGTAGCAGTATTTTGCAAATTGATTTGTGTAGAGAAACGATGTTATACCGAGGAAATTCCAGTTAATATAAAATATTATGTAGAAAATAAAATAACATTTATTTTATTACTAAGTATGAATGAAACAATTTTGCCTAAATAAACTCCAAAAAATATCGAGGCTCTGGCATTCTGTTAATTAATAATTTTTTTTTGGTGGAAAAGTAAAAAAACCCCATTTGGAAAAACTTTGAGCCAATTGAAAAATTAAAATTAATCAAAAACTGTCCTTTCATCGAATGCAGATAGTTGAAATTCTATGTTATTGTAGAAAATGTTAGAATCTGGCTTATTGAATCTGACTACACTGGACGTATGCGTGCGAGTACGTGTGTAAGCGTGTGCGTATGTCTGGGCGTGTGCGTACACATATACGTGTACGAAGAGTGGACGCTTATTCGTGTATGTATCTAATGATTTTACCCTCAAACCAAAGGACCGATTTAGATGACCTTTGTTATTTGACAGGTTATTATAAATATATCCAGTCGTTTGTTTTGCTCAAAATTCTAAGTTCACGATACTTTATGACTGACTTTCTAATGTTTCTAACTAACTTTCCTCAAACATCCTTATTCTGTATTGGGGTCCTGAATCATGTTGCGTCTCTAGAAGTATACTCATCTATTAAAAAAATTATAACGAACGAGAAACCTAACAGAACATGTGATCGTAAACCACTACAGCCACATTCTAAAGCCTGTTAATGTGCAAATCTAAGTGAAAATTATTCCGTTTAAAAGAAAGCTTCTGGTTCCAATTTTTATATTCAAATATCTTAAAATAATTTTTTCTTTACTTTGTATTTTATCGTTAGGGCTATTTAATTTTTTACTATACCTCATTTGGTATATAACAAATTATAAAATCTAGCAAAAACGTTCAAAATTAGACTCAACAATTTATTCGTATACAGACAATTAATTAAGAATTGCATTCTTTATAATATTATCAGTTTCATTAGATATATTACATAATAGTTACTTAGCTGTGCAAAAGTAAAGATTTATTGAGTACGGAAAAATCTTTTAAAAAACTATTATTTTTTTTTAATTTAAGTAGGAAAATGAAAAATAAAACAAAATGGCCAAAACATTTTAATTGAACTAGTATCCTTGAAAATGCAATCTTTAAAATAAGAAAACTACTTGAAAGAGACTTAGAACTCTGTCTAAAGCATCATATTTTTTTTAGTTAAGTCTTATAAAAATCATTCCATTTTCTCACAAGTCTTCCCCAAAACAAATTGGTTCCTTTTATCTTGAATATCCTTTCACAAAAAGTACTCTTTACTTGCTGCAGCAGCAATAGATTCGTTTTTCTAACATTCTACCGGTCTATTTTCTTCTTTTTCCCTTTTAGGCTCATCTGGATTGTAATCATTTTTATTACAGCTTTCATGTTGAGGGCACATTATCCTTGGTCCATTTTTACTGGATATATTTTTCATTTAATAGCGCGCCTATAACTTTTACCTTCCTTATAATTTCCGAGTTTCTTTTTTATCTTTTCGCTTAAGCTAAAGCTGAACATTCCTTAGCAGTATATAAATTCAAAATTTTTTCTTAAGGTGAAACTAAAAAAATGTTTCTATAGTTGGAAAAAATATTATTTCAATATTTCTTTATTCCTAAAATTCCATTTCTTTACATTCTAGTTTAGAAAAACTTTATTGCAATTCTTAGCTATTTTATTAAAGTACTCGTTACGATTATGAGTCACGGAACTCGTACATGTATTTAATAAATACAGATGTATTATAATTAATGACAGACAAGTTCCATTTACACATCAATATACTAATATAGTGAGTTACAGAAATATGTATGGAAACGATTTTTTCACTCATTTTAATAATAATTCACATTTCTGGAAATGAAAAATCTTATAATGAGTATATAAATTGTCGATTGAGTATCTTAAGTTTGGATTTGTTGAAAATATTATCACTCAAGATGAAGTTTTAATTTGGGACCTCGTCTAATTTGTTTGCTTTACAGCTTCCTGGCGCTTAATCTTAAACAAATCTTAACAATAATTTGGTGAAGCATGTTATCAAAATTTTGGGTTAATGTGACAAAAGTAAGGTGAACAAAAATATTCATTCATCTTACTACCTCATTATCGTTTTACGTACCTCCAAGTGCAGTGACTAAAAAATAAAACAATATTATAAATAAGCTCAGCTAACAGTCGTTTTTAAAGTAATACAACTTAAACCGATTTTATTCCTTTTCAAAATATTTATTTCCAATCTGACAGTCTTTAACGTATCGATAGCAACTTAGCTACGTACATAAGGGTTGTTTGTTATTCAGCGCTCAGATATTTAAATTGAATAATCTACTGTCTACAGTTTATTATATATCTTTACAAATATTAAGTATATTCGGATATTTACCAGGATGAAGCGCGCCACCTTCTCTTCTAGTTGATTTCACATTTCATTATTTTCAGTCTTGTTATAACTATCAATGCATTTCTCATTCGATTTTTTGAAATCGGTTCATTTTTTTTTATGAAAAAGTTATTTAAATTTTTCCATTTTCAAAACCTATGATATCCTATGTTACATAGAAAGTCACCAACTTATCGTGAATTCAATATGAATATTGTATCTATTTGTAAAATCAGAATAGACTTCTGCGGCGTGCGATGAATCTTAATATATTCATATATATGTATATATATATATACATACACACACACACACACACACATATATATATGTATATATATATAAAGGACAGAAAGATTAGGGACTTTATTATTAAACGTATATCATTCAAACCCGATCAAGGCTGTTCATCGTTGAGAATTTCTATAAAATATTTTTAATATCTATAGTAAAATTCTAACCAATGTTTATCGCACATACGCAAACCAGATCGTATCACACATTGTTTTGGAAATGGGACCCTGAATTCAATGACAAAGTCTGTGCCTGAGATCTACAAAACTAATTTAAAAAAAGCGTAGCATAGACACTGAAGAATTAAAACCCGGAGTTTAATGACAGAGTTTCTGCCTCAGACCCATAATACTAACTTAAAAACAGCGAATATTCAAGTTTCGCGATTTAAGCAGGCGGTATCCCGTAACATCAAGACTGGGGAGTTTGAACCCGTAGTTTTTTACAAAGTCTGCGCTTAAGAGCAATAACACTAATTTAGAAACGGCAGATCATCAAGTCTCACGCACAGGCCGGCAGGCAGCACTACTACAGCATCTCGACTGAGGAATTGAAATATGTATTTAAATGATTTGGTCTATCTTGAGATCCATAATTATAATTTAAATATGTCAGGTTCTCCAATTTCACTGTTTAGGCAGACATTACGACTTCAGCATCATGATTGAAGAGTTGGAACTCAAAGTTCAATAACGGAGTCTCGGCTTAAGACCCGTAACACTCATTTAAAAACAGCAGTCCCTTAAATCTAACGGTTTACTCGGACTCCAGAAGCGTCAGAACTGAGAGGTTGGAACACTGAGTGCAATGACAGAACCTCTAGTTGAGACTCATAATACTAATTTAGAAACAGTTGACCTTAAAGTCTTACGGTTTAGATCAACAATACTCCTGCAGTATGAAGTCTGAGGAGTTCTAACCCGTAGTGAAATGACAGAGTCTCTTCTTGATAAGTAAACAATAGACCCCCCAAGTCTCACGATCTAAGCAAGCAGTACACCCATAGCATTAGGATTGAGGTGTTGGGATCAGAAATTTAATGACTGATTCTGTGCTTGAAATCCAAAACGCTAAATTAAAACAAAAGATCTTCAAGTCGTATTGTTTAGGTAGGCTGTACCTCGGAAAAACCTGGGCTGAAAAATTAGAACCCAAAGTTCTATTATTGCTTGAGACTAGCCATACTAATTTAAAAATAGCAAATCCTCAAGTCTCACGATTTAGGCAAGTTCGTGCAGTATCTCTACAGTATAACAATTGAAGAGTTGTAACCTGAAGTTTAATGACAAAGTCTCTGGTTGAGACGGCATATCCTCAAGTCTCACGATTTAATTAGTTAATACCCCCTCATCATTAAGACTGAGGTGTTGGAACCCAAGTTTAATGTTAAAGTATGTGCTTGAGACACACAAGACTAATTTAAAATCAGGGGATCCCAAGTCTCACGATTTTGGGTAGTACCTCTGCAACACCAGGACTTATGAGTTGGAGCCCGAGGTTTAATGACAGATTTTGTGCATGAGACCTATAATACTAATTTGAAAATAGTAGATTCCCAAGTCTTCGGTTTAGGCAGGCAATATACCTATGGAATCAGGACTGAGGAGTTGGAATCCGGAGTTTAAAAACACAGTTACTATTAGGGACCAATGATACTTATTTAATAACAACAAATCCCCAAAGCTCACGGCCTAGGCCGGCAAGGCAAAGCTTACCTAAACTTTTAAATTAACCCCAGGATGATCACATATCCTACATGCATATCCCCGAGACAATTACCTTGGAAATATAATTTAGTAATAGCGATGCCTCATTAATATAACGCATTTAAAAAAATGGGTTAGAAACAAATTGGGTGTGTATAAAGCTTTAATTAATTAAATTTTTAAATTCGGTTTTACACTTATGCCTGATATTGTTTCAAATGGAAAGTAAAAATGTGAAATGGAGAATAATAAAAAATTACATGTTTTCAACAAAAGCTTATAAAAATAGAATAACAAGTTTTATTTAATATTTCAGTTGATTAGTCGGAAATAGTATTATAAAAAATGTTTACTGCCCTTTGTTTTACCTAGATGAAGAAATAAAGAAAATACATTTATATATATATATATATATATATATATATATATATATTGACTATTTCTAAAAAGTCTACTTGGCATTAAAATTATTGACAATAATTGTTAACTCGTCAAAATAAGTTGAAGATTATAATTAAATGGGTGAACTCATTTGACAGACAAGTTTATTTTAATGGATTTATTAAATTTTCCACTGGCAATATTATTTTCGGTGAGAATTATTTGAAAAATTGCTACTTATATCTACGTTTATTTCATTATTTTCTGGGGAATAGAGCATTTTAATATTATTAAAGGAAATTTTTGATCAATAGCAGTTAAAGCAAAGAACTGATATTTTGATAAGAAAATTACCATTTCATTAAATTTTTCCTCATTTCGACATAGCATTTTAATATTGATATAACCATTATATTTATTCGCTAGTACCTACACATATTTGCAAGTAACATTGCTCTTTTGTACTTTGCTAACACGTACATAAATAGCAAAAGTAATTAGTTAAAACATTATTAAATTATTAACGACGTACTCTAATTAAAACACAATCAGAATTTCATATCATTTTAATTGTTTCGTTATTTCTTTAGTCAATTGCTTGTGTCGTAAAAATTTGTTTTAATGTCTTTACTCGTAATAGATTTAGCCCAGTTAAGTTTTACAATACGATAATTAAAGCGTAACGTAAGGACATTAAATTTAAATTTGTAATATCTTATCTAAATTACTTCAGTTATGAGATAAAAAATAAAGTTATCAATGAACTTGAAATACCATAAAATTTCAATTTGTCTACATTCCATTAAAATAGGAATGATTAGAAACATATCAGATCTATCTTTAAATGGTAATTATTTTTAAATATTTACAAAAATCAGTGGATAAATATGACAATTTTAGGAGCATGATTTGTAATTTTAGTTCTGGTTCCGATGAGAAGGTAAAAATACTTTCAGAACTTTTAGGCAGTAAAATATCCCCTTGTAAATATATATCTTTTTTATTTGAACTTCTTGAATGCGAATGAAAAAACACACTGGAAAATTTTATTTGATCATGTTTATTATTATATATGTTTCTGTGTGTGTACCTTTCCTTGTTTTTTAAACTCTAGAAATATGTAGCACAACGATTTCAAACTAAAAAGGTATGTTTTCTACCTACATTTCCTATGCATTACATTTTATTGGTACCAGACATTTTTTATGGAAATAGTTTTTGTCGTCAACATGCAAAAAGGAGCAAGTTTATATAATTCATTCTAAACAATCATACTTTCAATTGTCATGCAAAAAGTGTGTTAAAATTCTCATTTCCTCTTCTCTAATTCAGATTGCTTATAATTTTGATTGACACAATAGTAAAAGAGAAAAATAATACAATTTATTAAAAAAAAATATTATCAATTTCCAACATATACACCGTTCGTTATTCCGAGTTGAGATGTGCTAACTAACGATGATACCGGCTATTTCAAAGCACCATATATTAAATATTCGCGCTCACTGCCATTAAGTTTCGTATTTAATAGTTTAATATTGCTTTAGTAATGAAGCGTGTTTGTTTCTAGTTCGCAGTGTTAAAGCAGTAAAGCAAACAATTAAGTTTTATTTTCAAAAAAAGTATTACGAACAATATATAATTAAACAACTGTACACCCACATACGAGTACGTGAACTTTATTGACGCGCGACGTTGAAGCGGTCAATGGGGGGACGGCACAGCGGCGTGGTGACACGAGTGGAACGCAGGCGGTAGATATGTAGATGCATGTGATTCGTTGAGATAACAAACCAGCAGATTATAAAATGTGTCCTAAAGCTAAGTTTTTTTCCATTAAAATACAATTAAGTATTAATTATCATGATACGAACGTATCGTGATTAATGGAGTTCGGACTTTTCCCTACAATTGTTATTATTTTTTACTTATTTTTATTGCAGGGAAATGAGCAATTAATAATTAATTGTTTCATAGATTCAACATAAAATTTAGGCGTATTTACCAAACTAGAAACAATTTATTTACACCAGATTAAGAATTTACAACGATTTAATGACGTGTGTGAAAAATGTAACTCATCTATCGATATTTTAACAATTAAAAATGCATGCCATTCTGCTCTATGCACAAACGAGCACGTCTCTAAATGTTTCTATCACATGTAATATAATTCTGTCACGTTTCACTATATTAAATGCAGCAAAAATTTTGTGTTTTAGCTGGTCTATACTTTGAGTCTCTTCTGTGTACACTAACCATTTTATTTCCGACTACAAATAAAAGTTTACAGTTATGAGGTCGGGGCTGCGAGCGGGCCATGGAAATGACCACCGCATTCCAACCAACGATCGCCAAATACACAGTTATGGTTCTCCTGTACCGCAAGTAGGTAGTGAGTCGACTAACCGTCATGTGGATCGAATACTCTCCTTAATCAAAAATAGTGTCAATCACGCAGCGCGTTGGTGAATCAACTAAAATTTGTATTTTGGTTTTAGCGCGAATACGAAAAGATAAAAGGCGTGGTCATGCTCACCACTTATGTTTGTGATTACGGTCTGTCCACATGGACCAAAATTTTATTGGTTATTTCTTACTAAGTGAGATCGTGCGTAGCTGCGTTAGGTACATAAAAGGCTTTGCCTTTATAATTCGTCATCGTGGATTCTGTTTGACAATTATTTTGATGTTGCCAATCGTTAGAATTCGTTATAAACCATTAAAAAAAATCATATCATACATTGTCTTTGAAAATTATTTCAACACTGCGAATGGATATTATTCATGATAGATATCAACTTATTTTAGGAATAACTAAAACATATATATATATATATATATATATATATATATATATGTGTGTATATATATATATATATATATATATATATACAGTCCAGTGGCAGATTTCAAAGTTTGAACAAACATAGTTTCTGAACGCAACACATAAGAGAGGCGAGGGGCGTCGTTAGAAGCGCAAGCGGTGCCGATGTTTTAGTAGCCATGGAACAGTGGATTGGAGAGCACCGCGCTTTTGCCGTCGAGGCGTACATTTCGAGTGGATTTTCGCTATCTGTAGCACGCCGTCGATTTAATAATCGTTACAGTATTCGTCGATTACGTGATGGACCATCGATCAACCTCATTCAGTCATGGGTAGCAAGGTTCAGAGCTACAGGATCAACATTAAGTAGGCCAAGGCCAGGACCTACACCATTGGTAGCCACGGATGAAAATGTCGAGCGTGTTATGGTTTCTGTCGTTGAAAAACCCCGTTTATTACTGCGTACACGTTCATCGATATTGGGAATTCCGAAATCAACTTTACAGGTAATAATGCAAAAAAAACTCAAGTTCCATTCATATAAAATTCAAATTGTTCACGATTTACACGATTCTGACTTTGAATTAAGAAAAATTTACGCGGAGGTGATGTTGTTGGGATTTCGTACTGCTATCCGGATAGGCAACATATTCTTTAGTGACGAAGCTCACTTTCACATTTGGAAGATATGTGAATAAGCAGAACTTTCGTTACTGGGATGTCCACAACTCAATACAAATGCATTAAGAGCCTTTACATAAGCCTAAAGTAACAGTCTGGTGTGCCAGTCTGCATCTGCAATAGCCAAACTGTAACTGTGAATTCGGAGAGATATGCCCAGATGTTAAATGACTTTTTCAGAGTAGAACTACAGAATAGTCCATCCTTCAACCAAAACACATGGTTCCAGCAGGACGGGACCACAGCTCACACTGCTAATGTGTCCATGAATGCAGTGCGGCAGTTATTTCCAGAAAAAAACATATCCCGAAACGGTACCGTAACGTGGCCACCTAGGTCTACCGATTTAAGCCCATGTGACTTTTTCTTATGGGGATACTTAAAATCCGTTGTTTACAAAACAAATCCGAGCACTGTGACACAACTTAAAGAAAATATTCGAGCCCAAGTCAGTAGGATACCCCAGTCGCTCTGCAAACGCGTTTTTGAAAACATGCGTGCTAGACTCGAAGAGTGTCTCAGACTCAATGGCTGCCATTTGGAAAACGTGGTTTTAAAAAAATGAAATCCGCATTTGTTGTCATAAAGTTAAAATAAACCTACTTTGTATTAGAGGTGTAGCTTTTTTTTACAATTTTTCAAACATTGAAATCTGCCACTGGACACCTATATATATATATATATATATATATATATATATATATATATATATGTATATATATATATATATATATATATATATATATATATATATATATATATGTATATATATATATATATATATATATATATATATATATATATATATATGTAGAGACCAAAAGATTGCGTTAATTTCAAATATGTCCGTGGTATCCCATAGTATGAAACAATGTCACAATCTACTCACTATTAAGAAATTTGTACGCTAGCACTCTTTAGACTTTTAAAAGATTTAATTGGTATAGGCATAATTCTGCATCAGGAGTATACGTTGGAAGGAATGTATTATCATTGTGCATTTACTCACATTAAATTGTAGCTTGTTTATTCACTTCATTAAATACTGAGTTGATATCACTTGAAAACAGCTTACAATCAGATTTCTTTGCTACCCCTGAGAAAAGTTTGAAAGGTGGAAATTTCAGAAACTACATAAAATTCTCAAGTATTTCTAAAAAAATAACTAAAAATAATAATACAATAAAAATATGATATTTTTTTAATGAAAACATTCTTCAGATATGCTCAGTTCGACGCACCGAATTATCTGTATGAATTATATACATTCTTCATTGCCATCGGTATATAAAGAAAGAATTCTTATAGATTTATCTCTATGAGAATCCTTTCTATCTATCTCTCTCTTTCCGTCTGTTTTAGTCATAAACACTGAATATATATTTGCATAAATTTGCAAAATCTGTTTAAAAAAACCTAAAATTATTAAAGATGATTTTTTTATAATAATTTTGTAACTAATTTATAACCGCACTAAGCATGATCGTAACACTAATAATCTAATATCCTAAGAATACATTTTTTTTAAGTATTAGAGCGCTCAAAATCTGACTCAAAATGAATATTTGTTATGAAATAATTTTTTTTTTAATATCAATTGCTTCAAAATCTACGATCGTACTTGTGGAATTACAAATATTGTCATTTGGGTTTATATTGATCTATAGTTTTTGCTACATCGCTATAAGAAAGGTCCTTCATTTCTATCAACTGTTTTTCTTTTATTTACCTTACGGCTTTTTTTCATTATTTACGTTTTTTATAGCAACGTAAAGCACAAAAAATATTTAACAACATCCGATTAGAAAGAGTAAGTAAAAAGTAAAATTATCGTCATTTTTAGTAAGTTTTCAGTTTTCTTCATTAGTTTTTTCAGGAATATTTTTGTAAATTAGGAATTTTTATGAAAGAAGTTTTTTTATCAAATCGTTATACGCTTTTCTGTCAATCATAATTGAAATATATTTATAGTTATACTATAATTACTGCTAGATATTAATACACAATAATTTACTTAATTATTTCAAAATTTAACTAGCCTTTACTATATCATTATTTAAATATATAAATCCAATGTCTCGGTTGAATGACATATCAACACCTAGCGCGTATGCAATATAGGCGTTACGTACTTGATGTTAATGCTATTCAACACAAATAATGGAATGCTTATATAAGTATTTTCCGAAATTAAACTCTTAAGGGGATGAAAAGGCACAATAAAAAAAATATTTTTATTGTAAATTTTTATGTGAAACTTGGTATTAGTGCCCTTCAACGCACATAATGAAAAAATATTCAAGCAGTTTTCGTGATTCAACACCTAAGGGGATAAAAACGGATGGCTAAATTTGTAAGGAAAAATATTTCTTAAAATTTGGTAATAATGCTTTTCAATACTAATAATGAAACTGGTGTTTATTTTTTATATATTGTTAGATTCAGCCCTTAGGGGGTGAAAAATGTGGCTAAATTTGTATAGGAAATAATATTTTTATGGTAATTTTGATAATTCGAGTGAAATCGCAAAATTTGCTTTACATGGTTGCTTTACTCAAAACTGTCACCAGGTCTTAAATTTGCACGTAGCCAGAACGACTGAAAGTTAAAAATTCGCCTAAAATTTAAAAAGCGAATCGTCTACGCGAACTAAGCCGCGGGCGGAAAGCTAATGTGTTGTAAGTCTTTATTTTTTTGGATAAATTAAACTAAATAATAAAAGAAATGATATTTTTACTTCTATCGTGTAATATATACTAAATAAATAAAATTATAAATTTAGTTTCACCTAAATGATGACTCTTTAAAAATTCCGCCTTAATAACATATATGAATAAGGAATAAGGAAATCAATTGTTGAGAAGTTCACCATATATCATAAGAAGGGGCTCAACGTATTTGTTAAAAAAACATCTGAACGACTTTTTATTATACAAAGTCTTCACTTTATTTTATGTAAATTAATATAGATAATAAAAGAAGTAATATTTTTACTTCTATCGCGTAAACGAAACAGAACAAAGAAAATGTTAAATTTAATTTCATCTAAATCATTATATACAAATTCTATCATGGGTTCTCCGATATTTTACACATCCCTATTTAATAATACAAATAAACTGTGACTTCATCCTATGGTGTATTAAAAGAGAAATAAGCGCTGCTAAGCACAAGGCTGCGGTTGTCAGGGTAATGACCCAATTATTTAAAAAAGCATGGTCCAACGTAATTTCCACCCCGAAGGGTAATTACATACAACATACAGTCGCATTATGAAATCTATTGGAGGTAAATAGGATAGCAACATTTTTTAATACAAGTTCTAAGGTGGGTGATCTGATCTTTTATTATATTTTTACTTAAAAATAAACGTAAATTATTACGCAAAAAATCAATGGTTCTATACTTCGCTTTACGCAATAGTACTGTATAAAGTCTTGAAAACTTGATCTTATTAATATATTTTTGTAATATATAACAATGTCTTGACTCATCGTCATTCAATCACTACTCATATTTCATTATTGAAATTTTATTACTTTTCTTAATAACGTTAGCTACATTTCTATAGTATCAATATTTTAAGAATTATTCACCCGTTGGCATTTTTTAATATTTTTTAGAGCAGAGGTTATTAGCAGCTTTAAACTAAGACCAGGTGACTGAATTCAAGAATGTTAAGAAATAAAGACTTCGTTAAAATTACAATACATTTGATACTACAATAATCTTGGGAATATCGTACTAACAGGTTTCGATGATTTCAATGTGAAGTTAAAGATAATCATCGCCAATTTCACCGTATTCTCCCACAGATGAAACCCTTTTGAGCTAAGTTCGTCTAGCTCATAATTGTGGAAAAAGGAGAAAATATGAGCAAGAGTTCATCATCATTGCACATTTTTCCGCATTAAATATACACGAAACCGACTCCATTCGAATAATTACTCTATAAGTTAACTTTTTTATTAAATATTATTTTGATTCCAAAGAAAATTTTGATTCTATCGTTGAAGAAGTTTTTCACGAGAACGCGCTATAGTTTGCAGTTCTAACGAATTCACTGAATTTATTGATCCTTTTTTCTGTCAATTGGATCAATCTTAGAATAGAAGCCTGTTGACTATAATTTGTCAAATAATTAAATTTCTATGCTCAATTTTTTACAAAAACTTTTTATTGCGCGTCCGGCGACTTTTCTCGTCCCCGTTTTGTGTGAAATTTTTTTGCCGTTCTCTCTTCTTCCTGATATTTTTAAAATTGTTTAATTAATAAACAACCAAAAACCTGTTCACTTCTGTTTACAAATTATTTAATCTATTGATGAGATAATTTCAATTATGATACGTTTTCTAATGCATGGACCGGGTGCTGTAATTCCCATGATTTATATTGAATCAGTTCGGCGGAGTAATGAATTTCAACTTTCTCAATAATGAATTATTTATTAAATAAAGAGTTAGGCTTTGAACGAAAATAAAACATTTTTTGGAAAAATGTATCGTGTGCAATTTCCTTTTGTCAAAGATTTGAATTTATTATAATTACGTATAATGAACTTGAAATTAATTTTGCTCGAGCATACTTTTACAGCTTACGTCTGTTCTAATAAATAATCAAAAATCATATTTTGATTAATTATAACCTTCTCCACGTTTTGTAACTTAAATTACGTGAACGAATTTAATAATAGAAAAAAAAGTCAAATGTATATATAATCGCCCTATAACGCGGCACAAAATGGCGATAGTGTTATATAAATATATGATTTGATAGTTCGTGTTGTGAAAATTATATTTGTAATTATTTTATTGCTACGCCATGATGCTCCAACTTTGTTTAATAAATTATTTTTTATTTTTTTAATAATTAAAATAGGTAGTCGTTATTTTACGAACCCGATACGACTCAATAGTGTAATCTAAAGTATAGGCGCATTGAAAATGTCATCACAAACAAACCCACAAAAGTATATAGCTGGTGTTAATATGATCTTTGTAATAGCATGTATTATTGATTATTTAATTTGTAAATAAAATTTGGTTGTGTCACATATTTCATGTATGTTTGTTTTTATTTCTCATATTCGTATCCCTCATATCTGTAACAGTTATTTCCACTATGGCTTATCTCGAATTAGGTAAATATACCAGAGTCGTATAAGTTGCTCCATATTCTGAAAGCATTACACTTATTATTCAGTGAGATTGGGTATTTCATAATATCAATAGTTAGAGGTTTAAAAATTACGCTACATGAGATTTCGAAAAATATTAAAAAAATATTGATCGAGTGTCAATGACATTACTCAAATTCAATCATCCATATTTAATTATCACCAATATTTACACTAGAAGCATTGTTTTTATTTCAATACATACTGATTTAATATAACAAAAATGTAAGTTTCTTAAAGTACAACATAAAACACTTTTCTGTTTAAATAGAAATTTCCCAATTTCTTTGCCGAATTCCATGTATGTTGTTATTTAATTTCTTTTGATCAATTATTCTTCTTCGCGTTATCTCCAGTATATCGTTACTTCATTCACCCATTCAGAGATACAATAATTACACAAAATTCAGAGATAAAACATTGTTATAATTCTACAATTTCCCTCAATAAATCATTATTGACACCCCTTTATTAACTTTGTAAGAGAGCAGTGTCAAATTAATCAAGCGATTTGGCAAAAGTTCAGCTTTTGTCAAAATGTGGCGCAAGGATGAAAATATGACAGTTAAAATTTAATACTAAATCCCCCAAACTTGTATCATCACAAACATAGTTGGACAATTTCACATAATAGGGACTTATTACAGTTACAAAAGAAAAAATAACCTCTAAAATCTAAGTTGTCAAACATAGTATCCATAATCGCCATCTTTCCCTTTCGCACCCCTTAACCCATTACTTCTAGTTTATGGAAAAGGAATAAATTTTTTGATTTTATACCCGAATACACTTTTTCAATTTTTAACTAAAATAATCGATTTTATCTATGGACTATCAAAAATGAAAACACCTTTCTTCTGTAACTGTCATTCCCCTGATATTAACGCGATATGTTTCACCATCGTTTTGATAAAAGTACAAGTGCCAAGTTACATAAGAATTCGTAAACGTATATCTGATACGAGTTACGGGAAAGTAATATACCTTCTTATTATCAGTTTAAGATCGCGAAAAATTTTGACTCAAGGTTCGGATAGAAAGAGACAAAAACATATTTGAGTTGTATGTCCCCAATTTCAATAAAAATTGACACGAATACTATTACACATTGCTGAAACTTTAATTTTTACCACCATTATAAGTCACGTTAAAATTCAATTTAAAGCCCGAGTGGTAAAAAATATTATGATAATTAAAAAAAAACAATATTTTGGCTCGCCAAACTCGTTTCAGTATTTATTGAGAACTATTGACAAATGGCTTCAATATTAAATTATGGTTCTTTAATGAAACGATGGCTTCGGGGAAATTTTTTGTCATAACCTTAAATAACAAACTGATATTTACTAAAGTTTGCTCTGGTAAAATCACTAGGGGAAAGATATATTTAATTTATTCGCATCTCAGAATTGCATAATGTAATTTCAATAGAACACGCGGTTTAGTTTTTTAAACTTTATTTGACCTATTTGAAAATAAAAATGTTTCTTTGTTTGAAGTTTTAACGGAGTTTTAACTTATGAAATTTTTAATTTCGACGTATACATTAGTACAAGGTGATTAAATTTTGGAATAAACTTTTTAGTTAAATGTGACTTTGTATTTGTTAATCAGATTTGGGCCAAAAATAACAAACATAACAAACAAATAACAAACATAACAGTTCAATTATATCTTATTTTCTTAATATATGTTCTAAATTAATTCGTTAATGTAAGTATAATTTATGTACTTAAATTGTCACAGCAATTTTATTTCTTAACAATACAAAAATATAATAAGGAACTTTTGTAAAGACTGTTGACTGAAATATTTCGCCATTCAACAATTAATCAAACTGAAGTTTTTAATAATATTTTTACACTCAATCGTGAATATAATCTAAACGTGCTAAAAAAATCTGTAACTATAATACCGCGGTTTTTAATAAATAGTTTAAAATCAACGAAAGATAACATTTTGGTTCTGTTTAAATATATTTTCCGGTTTGTTTAAAAAAAAGCTAATTGTATCAATAATTATTTGAGATAACTTAAAAATGTGAAGACAATTGAATTAATGCTTTTCATATACTTGTTCAAACCTGTTACGTTATATTAGCAACCCATATAATCAAACGAGGCTCGAACGTAAACAAAGACTAACTTAGAAGCAATAGTCCAAAATACAAAGCTGTGGAGCATTATAATTAAAACACTGTTTCTGCGTTAAACTTTTCTTAACGAGCAAGAATGCCGTAAACAATTTGCAACTTCAATGATCGTCGCTGAATATTCAATAAACAAAGAGTCGACGATATTGAAAAGATCGGATAACGTGGATAAACAAAGTTGTTTCTGAGGGTAGATTTTGGAAAATATAATAATATTTTGTAGCACTAAAAGGTAAAAATAGCAGGCTCTTCATGATTTCATTTTTATAGTCTCTTGTGGATTGAGTTAGAATATTTTTCAATAAATTATTTGAAGACGATCAAAAGTTTCCCTAATTTGGTCTGTCAATTATGTAATATTATCGTTAATAAGATAGTTTTGTTGAGCCTATATATACTCAGATCATAAAATTTTTCCATGTCTTAAGCTAAATCACCAATTTTTTCGCTTGTGCCTAAAATGATAAACCAATATCCTGCAAATTTGACTCAAATGCGAAAGATTTTCACATGAATCCACGTGAAATAATTTCACAAAATTTTATTATTTTTTATACAGAAATTTAACAGCATTTTCAGCTACATATTTTCTGCACAACTTTCACAAACAACAAGTTTACAAAAACGCGAACAATCATGTTTACATTTCTAAAACTTTATGGTAATAACATCTTTTCGAAATACCCTTAGGTACAAACAAATATTTAGCTAAATATTTTGAATAGTATTTTCATTAAATAATTTTAGAAAATTAAAACTGTTTCTCACCACCTAAATATATTACCTGGTATATTTTTACAAACGAAAAGTGGATTTCTCAAAAACTGTAATTTTATTTTTAACTGTTTCGTAGTTTCAGTAAGTTTTTACGAACATTTTCAGGGAAATCTCCAGAATTATTATACACGAAAATCGAAAAGAAAATGTATTTTAATGACTGTACTCATAATCAAAACGATAAGATTTTAAACGGAATTTAAAGTAAATCTCTCAAGATGTTTACTTTAACCTGAAATAGCATGAGTACAACTGGCACCGAGAGGCTTTAGTATGTTAATTATTTACGTATACAATTTGAAACTTTTAAGAATACCAAGTATTTATAAATTCATAATAAATGTTACCACTATTTTTAACCATATTAATGCATTGCCTGGTACATATTCACAACTTTCAGAGGAATAAAATTATAATAAATTTCTCAAAAATTGTAAGACCGAGGATAACCATTGCTTCTTATACGCTTCTTATAATAATTAAATTCAGTGTTTTCTTTAATCTTCCAGAGGGATTCGATTTTTTATTTCAGTAGTTGTGGAAATATGGGAGATGAATTAATTTTTTATACGTTTTGTTGACTATATCTGAGAAAGTGCCACTTTAAAAAATAGCCTTTACAAGTGATGATTCATTCGATAGAAGAAACTAAAAAACCGAGTATACAATTTGGAGTACTGTGTCAAATTTCTATGTAAATGTTTCAGCTTATCCCTTAAAAGCATCTGGTAGAAAAGTTTGTGACTGTTGACATTGTTTCTTCGAAACTCGTGATCATGTCATATTATTATTTGAGGCATTTAGTTAAATAGTTCCACTAAATACATCATAATAATCTGAAACATAAAATAGTTGAAAGCTGCAAATATTACATCAAACCAAAATGTAACATAACGAAAATACCTTTGACAAGATAGAGTTTCCTCTCTTTCTAAAGGATTTGACACCATAAGTTTATTGAGAGAATTAGACGAAAAGTAATATTCTGCTAAATTTACAGTATAACATTACTTAAAATTTATTTTAAATGAGTTTTTGACGACCTATACATTGTTTCATTAAATATTGTGAAAATAGAAGAAATAATTATGATTAAAAAGTTTACATTAAACTGTCATGTACTTCATTATGATACAATTATGCCACATCCGTTATTTCATCATTCCAAAAAATAAAAAGAAAAATTTTGCGATATTTTGAAAGTTGGCTATACTATCATTCTGATATTTTTAGCAATTTTTCATATTGATAATTGTTATTCTGTAATCGAACTCATCGTAACATCTTGCCTCAAAAGTTTGCATGTCCCAATAAATTTATGGACTTCGTATCGTTCTACTTTCTTTGCTTGATCCGTTGCTGAATCTAGTGAATCTTTAATCAGTTGGTCGAGATGTATATGTAGATTGTAGTTCATAAATGCATTAATGAGAAAGTTGAATTCAACAGGTTTATTTTTAACCTTTTCCATAAGTGCACTCTCAAAATTAAGTATTCAAAGGGCATTTTCATAACTCAAACACTAAAAATTTTACGCTCTGACATGACCGTGCCTAGGAAAAATGTAAAATGTTTTATTCAGATAGTAGACAGGTTTTAGAGTCGTTAAAATCACTTTATACATTTTACAATACAAGCATGGGCTGTCAGGAATATTGGACTCTTTGGACAGTCCAGATTTTAGAAACTTTCCTATTAAGGATGTATCTATCGAGAAGGGATATTTTCCAGTCGCAAAATCACTAATAAACGTGTAGCCTTGCTGCTTGTGGTGTAAAAAAAATATATTCTATTCGCATTACCTTGATCGCCGACCTAATAATTAAAATGAAAATATCTGTTTAATATTTGTTAAGAATTTTATTCTCTAAAATGTTTCAGATTTACAATAGGTACCTGCCACATCTTATAAAACTCTCTCGGTAAACTGTATTTGTTAAGAAGTGAATCGTTTAGAAATACACAATTTAGGATCAATTTAGAATTAGAAGAGTCCAGTAATTTTGGGACCGGCTTATTGTAAATGAGATATCCTAGAATGCAACTATGTCCTTTTAATGAATCGTGACAAACTATCTCAATAAATCGACATTGTAGGATGACAAATAGGACATTTGTTGCTTTCTGTGCCGAGTATTGCCTTAAAGTCACCTCGCCGCTATATTTATAGTAATAAGACGCCACAAATTTTCATTTTATTTTAGCAGTTAGCTTTAAATAACAAAACCTGCAATAAAATATTCATATACCTTTGGATATCCCCCATTCCTTGTTCATATATGCAGTTGAAAAAGTCACGAATCTTTGATTTTCAGTAGCTGAAAATAAAACAAATGCCTAACGATTTATTTTCTAACTAGCTTTGCCTTTTTAAATACTATTATTCAGTTAATTGTAAGATTAATAAAGCAATACCATCTGTCATGAAAATTGTAAAATTAACCTTTTTTAAGCAGGTAAGTACAATTTACATTGAAACGTGAAATTGTTATAACTTCTTTTTAATTGATTGATTGCGATGAAATATAGCCTTTATGTTACCTCAGAGTCAAAAGAATCCACCAGCAGTAACTTCATTGAAATTCTTTTAGTTATTCTTGTCTAGCGCGTGAAAAAATAATTTTTCTTACACACATGTCAATTTTGTCTTTTGTTACTTTTATTACGTTACCCTAAATTTTTTCTCTTAAGTATCTTCAATGTACGGACAAGACAATTTTAAACTTGATAACTCATAGTTTGTAGCGTATATACAGTTAATATAAAACTTATAGTAATATACAATGTGAAATTAAACATTTCAATCCGATAACATTTTTTGTCAAGGCTAAGAACGATCAATCTAACTATAATTACATTAATCGTGTGTAAATTATTGCGAATAGTTTTATTAAGATCCATAACACGACCGACTTGGGGCGCAAATCAGCGTAGAATGACAAGCCGATATTACAAAATGTATGGGAGAAATATAGTTGAATAAATATTTTTCTCTTTATCATTACTTTATCTCTAAATATTAATTGATAATATTGTTAATTATAACGCAATATTATCTAAGATACTCATAATTTATTTCATGACGCGCGGATAGACAATATATTATGTCTGATGTGCCCCATGGGAAAGTTTTTAATCTTCTATTTTTCAAGACATTAAATGAAATTATTGTTAAAATACCTGCAGAACAAATATCATTGCTTTGTTCAATATATGCACACGCACGGAGTTTATTCTCATTTAGACTTTTATCTGAAATAAAAACTTTATTTTATCTCTAATATAGCTATTTAATCGAAAGACGTTAGAAACCATAAGTTCATTAAAATTTTAATTTTTTTATACAACAAAACTCTCATCCGACATTCAAAATTTTACATTTCTAAGTGTATTAAAAGAGAACTCCATTATTTTTCTTATCACAATTAACTCTGCCTCATCATTAACTTCAAACTATGTTTGTATTAATTGGCACTTGTAGACAATTACATAGATCCCTACGTCAATAACACGATCCGTTATGAGATTTTTAAATATTTAATATATTTGGAGTTAATTTTGTAGAAATTCTTTATTCACAATTAAATGAAAAACCAAAGATCATCTTTGCTAATATCCCACCTGAAGATGTTGTAATACAACGAAACCTAGGTCGTGGTAATTAATTCCGTATAACACAGGTACTGCGAATTGCCTCTCCATGTGGTAGCTTGGTAGGTAGAATTACGATACTGAAGAGGTTAAGGAATTATTAATCTTCGATGAGGTTCTCGCCTCGTATTGAGATGCATATTACGAAGGTTTAATCGATAGTTTAATCCTGAAGTTAAGGGAAAATTTAGTAATTGAACAGGAATAATAATTTATTAGAACTTCGTCCATTCGTGGTATAGAATTTACCTTAAGGTTTGTGCTTTGATATTTTATTTATAAAATAATAAATAGTAAAGCGTGAAGTGAATTTTATGAAAATTTTTAAATATTTTAATGAATTTTATTTACATATTACTTTAATTATTATTCACGATCCCCCAAGCGTTGTAACTTATTATTTAATAGCACTTTTATATTAATGATATATTTTATCTTATATCAACTTGCATAACTCTAAAATAATAATTTTAACATTAGCTTTTACCCCCGCCTTTGCTCTCGTTTTATTAAGAAAATTAAAAAGAAATGAAATGAGTTTAGATTTTAATCAGGCCATAATTTGTCAACACCTGACTTTTCACACATATTGTGGTGCAGTACGACGCGCCGCGCAAGTCGTGGGATGGTAGTCTGAACTAAAATATAATGTATTTGTTAACCTATAAATTTAGCTTCTTAAACTAAATTTGTTCCCACTGCTTTTAAAAAGTAAATTAATGGTAGCGTATTCAGTTTTTCGTGCGCGAAATAACTTCTCAACTTTTTTTAAAATTAGTTTTCATATTTATAAATAAATATTTTTAAACGCAAAATATAATTAGGACTACACATTTTATGCAAATTCAAAATCGAAATAGAATTTTGATAACAACTTTCGTTCACTAATTTGAACCCAAATTTATTCAACAAAATGACAAATTGCAATGATATTTATTCAATGAATGCCGTAAGGTTGAACCTTATGCATAAATTAATTTTTGACTCAATTAACCCATTCCCTTCACATTTCCTCCGTAAGGTTAATTAACTTTTCCCTCATTTAACGGCTTCTTTTCAAATTCCCTCCTTAAGCTACTCATAATCATAAATCTATTCATTATTTTAATATTGTTTTAACTTAAAACATCAGTTCTGTTAGGTGTCCCTTTAATTTGTTTTTCACTTAAATGAAAATGTAATTACTTTAAGAAGAAAAAAAATCCGAAAAACATATAATTTTCTACAATGATAAGTGATATTGTCAGATGAAACTAATGCTAAAACATTTAAATTTCGTTTTTGGTCTATAATCATCGCGATTTTAATAAATCGTCAAAAGAAACCTGAATTTTGTTACCTTTTGTTATAGAAGGTATAAAAATTATGGCTTATGTCGGAATAGAGAATTTTTTATTAGAAAACCAACTTAAACATTTGAACTAGTCTCTTTAAGTTTTCCAAGACCCACAGTTATCTTTCTTTACGATGATTTATTCAGGTTGTTAAAGAAAAAAGGCCCTATTTTACTTAACAGTGAATAACTGCATCAAAATGTTCGTATAACAACATTTTTTTTTCAAATTAACGTGTATATTTCAATGTACAAAAGTTTAGCAAACATTTTTTAAAAAAATTATTTCACTCCGTGAAACAATTCGGTATACAATTTTCTTCGATATCTTTTTAACCACAAAAAATAAAAATATCTACAAATATTTGTGAAAATAGAAAGATTAACACTAAAAAATTTTTAACAGAATTACAGTACATTCAACAATATATTTTAAAAATGTATAGCGTCTCTTAATTTGTTGAATATTAGAGTTTAATATTTATTAACAATCGGTTATCAAGAGACCTTCTTGTACACTAGTACCAGACAACATTAAGATTTAATTGCAAACAATTTATTAGTAATATCATAAAATTAGCATAATCAAAAAATTAATTATAAAAAGCACAATGTAATACATTGCTAAAATTGTTAAGTAAATTGTATTGAGCAATCTGCGATTATAATTATTTTTTAATAGAATTAGGCAAGGGTAGTTAATTGTTTCTAACCTAAATTAAACAGTTATAAAACTCTAGCAGAGTTTTGTCTGCGCATTTAAGATAATCTTGAAAGAGTTAATGGGATATATTATTTAAGTTTCTATCATTCCTTAAATGTATTTATTCAGAGTCTTCATCTCTCTCTCCGTTTGTTCAAGTATCACGCTAAAACTAATATACCGATTTAAACGGAACATTTACTAGAATCATTATGAAGTTTACGTTAAAATTTAGGAAAAGAAAAAAGTTTTCTTTTCGAGAAAACGGTTCTCGATCTCGTCCTTTTATTAACCTGGTCATCTGTTTGTTTTAGTATCACGTAAAAATTGCTAAAGCTATTCAAATGAAATTTTCAATGGCGTAATGCGAAAGCTTGTCAGTGAAAACTAAAGTATGTGTTTCGTTCAATTACTTTCTAAGAAACTTGCAATTTAATTACTCGAACTCGGTATTAAAACGGAGTGCGAAAAATTAAAACTGGTGAACAGAAATTTTTTAAGACTTTTAGAGAGTCGGTTTAGAGCAAAGATATATGATTACTTTTATCTCGGTAAAAGTTGGTCGTTCGGTTTTTTTGTGCCAGTGTAATTGTTCTAATTAAAATGTTATTAGGTTTTTCATTAGGGTGATTTCAGTTACTTACAAATATTATATAGAGTATTCTATATATATATATATATATATATATATATATATATATATATATATATATATATATATATATATATATATATATATATTAAAGACAATCCTGTTGTTTTAAATCTCTTTAGGTAGGTCATTTTTTCATAACTAATTAGTTTATATTTTACCTTGATTTTCTTCACAATAAGTTCTGCAAATTCTAGAAGCAAATATCTGTGGTTTTCATTTTTGAGTAACATTTAGTAGTTTACTTTTACAATTTTTTTATCGAATCGTATTTCATATAATCGTGTATGCATTTTGGAGAATACTTTGGGTACTCATTCAAAACATATTTCACATTTTGCTTCAAGCTTTCGTAATGATCACATATATCGTTATTTTCTAGTTTAAATATTTATAGATATGCCTTGACGGTACGGTACGGACGGTACACGGTGGCACCGTGTACTGCAAAAACATATAATTTGATGTTGTTAGTTTTTATGTAGTTTAATATTTTAAGGCCGTAACGCAAATTCACAAATAAAAGTTTAATGTGTTTCCCCGTTGATAATTCCGGAGTTACCGTTTCGCATAGGACAATGGCACGTAATCATATTTCAGTCGCGTCTTTGTTGTAATCGTTACTTCCTCCTTTTTCATCCTCATTTCCTCACTGAAACCGGACAGCATGTTTTACCGAGCGAAATATTTGTTTTTAAAAGGTAAATATTAAACAGTTATTTTAAATTTAATAATGTGCTTAAGTAAGCATTTAGTATAGCAGCACTACTGTAGACTAAAAGGAAAACAGAGTTAGGCTAATACTTGTATTACGGATTATTTCAATTTAGACCATCTGACACAAATGAGAAGTAAATATGTTTTACTGTAAATAAATATAATTTAGGTGTGAAACAATATTTTAAGTACACTTGTTTAGATTGTGTATGTTATACAATCCGCAAGAAAAATCACAGAAAAAATGTTAGATTAATTCCATTAATTTAGTGTAACCCTTGTATGACATAACGAATAAAGAAAGTTATTAACTGAAGACGCGGATCATAAATTGTTGATAGACATAATATCAATATTTGTATACTGCCAACAAAGTCAAAACATCATGCTACCTGGAGAGCGCGTCCAGTAAATATATATGTACATATATGGGCGTGGTACACAGGGTTTGACTGGCTAAATTCCAGTAAAATAATGACAAACAAGATTACAGACAAGATAACGTTTTTCTACATTTGATATGTATACTGTTATATAATCTTTTTTTTAATTTGTAGCAAGTGGTGAAATGGAATAACTTACATAATGGTAGCGTTTCTCTTTTACGCTAAGATGGGAACCGGATATTATATATACCACTACGACAATTATAGTCGTTTTGTAGCGAATAAAATAAAGGTATGCACCAAAACATTCAATTATAATTATAAGTAGATTTGTTTGTATTCAAGAATTTTTACCCATAAAAGCCAGATATCTCATGCCATTTACATATTATAAAATAATGCGCTTTTTAAATATCAGTTTGGTTTGAAATACCAAAATTTATTAAACTATTTGGTGTAGAAATTATAAAAAATACATTATTAAGAAGGAGTTAAAACTCGGGAACATATTTATAGTAATAAGGCAATATTTCGTATTTAAAATGGTTGTTTGAAAAGTCTCGCAACTTAACAGATGAGGCGGTCAAGTGCAAGAGAATTCCTTAAAACGGTAGGGAGTGTAATTTTATCGTAAAGTTTACTAAGTAGGTATTATATAAAAATTTAAAAGAAAAGAAAATTTAAAATAACAATAAATTAGTTCGTTATAGTTCTTTCTTCGGTTGTATTATGAGACCATATTTTGTTTAAAATTTCAAGACAGATATTTCAAGATTTTAAGGTCAAAGGGAAAACTTTTAAGTTTAATGTTAGTAAGTTTACTTAATAAGCCAGCATCAATTATTTCATTTAATTAGAAACTGGAATTTGTTATAGAACTAACCGTTAAACTAACAGTTACCAAGAAATAAAACCGTAGACTACACAGTATTTGATATAAATTGCAATTGGATATCTCCGGTCGTGCTGAGAAGAAGGATCTTAACAAACTAACAGAAAAAAGAGCAAAAAAGGAATCCAATAAGGAACTTATTTTTTTTTTATTTTGGGGTACACAACCTAAAAAAAAAATTGTAAGGGATTTTTCCTGGCATACTCTCCTAATAATTCAATGCACTGCATAACGGCACTTGGACTAGTCAAATGATGTTCAAGTGTCATTATGCTATATGAACGATGAGTCAAATACTTGAAAATGACAATGGCAATGAATTAAATATTTATCGACAATTTTTTTCTTTGATTTATTTTTAACGTCGAGATGCAACTATGAACTGTATTCGCCTAAATTTTATGAATTGATAAAGAATTCCAAATATTGCAGCAACTGAAGCATAAATCGGTGTATCGTCAAATCCATTTTAATAGGATCTGTAAAATTATAAATATTCCGTTAAAATGACTCCTAGTTATTTTTTACCATGTCTAGAATAGCTATTCGTTTTATTTCAAAACATCATCTGTATAACTTTATCGAGAAACTTTACTCAAAAATATGTGCTCAGCTCATTAAGAAGCATTTTGTTGCCAAATGCGTCCGCTTCCATTTCTTAAATTTAATGTTTCAATTTCTGCAATAAACTTGTTCGAATATAATATGTGCTCAAGGTCCTTCTTGAGGAACATGAGTGATACAACTGTTTACATGATTGACACAACTTTCCATACTTTGTTGCATCTGGTTCACCTTTGAAATTTCTTTGTAAGACTATATTTTTGTCGTAGGTTGCAGATTTATTTTCGTTGATAGCTATAAAGTACCACAGCCAGGTATGTGATCTGCATCAATATTGTCATTTTAGTTTAGTATTAAGTTGATATTACCATCTATTTTGCTATAATAAGAAATTTCTCTTTTTTATCTGCCGATATAAATTCATCAATTAATTACATTTTTTATTGATCTTGAATTGTTGCTTCATTTGAATGGCCACTAGGAGAATCACCATTGTAATAATTTTGCCCATTCTTAATTTAGTAAACTATAATTTGACCATTGTCCTCGAAGGAAGCGATTTTCTCAAAGTTCTGTCCAATTTATATTTAATATATTCAAAACTTTTCCACTGCTATATGTCAAAAGAACTTTTTTACAATATTACTCTAAAGCGAAAAATCATGTAGACTTTTCAGGACACTGGTTGTTTATTTATATGATAAGATTCAATTATTTAACATTTAATACCATTATCCGGACATATTGTGGTACTTGATGGACCGTTTTTTGGTATGACCACTACTCCACATAGTTCTTAGGTAATAATTTCTATATATATTTTTATTTACCAAAAAATGAATATAGAAGTAAAGTAATGTAAAAGCTTAAATTAGATTTATTTTGCCTTATAGTTTTATTTAAAGTTTTTACATTATTTCGCGGTGTACATACATGTGATGCCATATTTCTCAAAGGCGAAATAATAACGCATTGTGTAAACAAATGTACTAGTAGTGTATATTTAAGTTTTGAGAAAGACTGACGTGGTTTGCCAAAAAGTTACCGAGTTATTATATATTTTTAAACGTTTATAGCTGTGAGAATTCTGCTGTAACCTTCAAAATCCATGCAGTATCGATATAATGTACCGTACTGTATTTGTCACTTGCTATTCATTCGCGTTCTTATATTCGCACTTGTACCGTAAAGGAAGTGGCGCGAACATTTGCGTTATATGCACGGTTCATTTTTGTTTATATATTTTCAAATCCAGGATACAGTTAAAATATAAGATGGGAACATATTTCAGCGTATAAAAAGTACCTATTTTTCCTTTTAAAAAGTACATATTTAGTTTTTTGTACCAAAATTTGAAAAACAGAATATTTATTGAATTAAAATATTTAAAGTCGAATATTACGTACACCGCGATTTTCAGTGGATTGATTTTATAGATACGAAAAGATGAGTAATCCAATCTTATTTTCATCAGTAATTATTATTGGACAAATTTAAACATCTTGAATGAATGTTTAAATTTGGGAATAAATTATCAATATTTTAAATATAAAATATTGAGTACAACTTATATAAATCAAAAGGTAATAAATCCATTGCGCAAAAAGTAATTGACATCATTTCGTCATTTTCTTTTTTTTCTTTCATATTATTTCCATTAAAACCTTTAATAAAAAAAATTGGTTTAAACACATTTTTTTAATTAAAATTATCAAAATATAATAAATTATTTAAGATAGGTTATATATGATATTCTCTTGATTTTTTTTCAAGTAGCTAACATTCTATTTTAAATCAATGTATTGGAAATTTCTGTATTTTCTCTAATTTGGTAATAAATAACGATTTACATATGCATATTTAAGAAAATATTTTGCCAGGGTTTTGTGTTACCTTCTACAGAAAGCCTATGATATTTCACGAGTCAGAGAACGTGCCTCTGAAAACATTTGTATCATTTTATTAAATGTAAGAAAATAAATATTACATGTTTACATGTGAGAAAATATGAGATTGTAAGATATAAATATTACATATATGTGAGAAAATAAATATTACGTAGTTAATATGTACATAGTGAATATATGAATATTACATAGTTAATACATTCCATAGTTAATATATGAATAATAGTTAATATATTTAAGTTTACGTGTTTAAATTTCAACCCAACACAACCGCATTCACATACCATCACTTGAAATTATGATGGAATGAAATATATATCTTTTACAAATTTAAAATACCTGGTATCTGATGAAAAAACTTATGAATTAAACTAAAAATAATCTGTAACTGTTCATTATATAAATCTCTTCGTTAATTAATTATTGACAAATAATAGTAAACATAATAAATTGAAAATTCAATTTAGAAAAAATATCCTTTAATTCGTGACTTCTTGATGAACTATAAGTATTTTCACCGATTTTGGGTAGAGACATAAAAAAAAATATATATTTTACTATATAGACAATAATACACCGTGTAAAATATATTTTCGCTAGCAAAAAGTGCAAGCACTTAAACCTTATACGACGTAAAACGTCATTGTCATTACGCAAAGTTAATTCTAATTAGATCGAAAGTTTATTCTTCGCTGTGCACAGCGCATAGTTGATGATCCTGAGTGGTTAGGCGGTTAACGAGCAAATTTACCAAATTATTCATCATGAACTTAGCGTCACGTTACCCCAGTTCGCGATGAAAATTTATTCTGATTTAATCGGAAAGTTTAGCGGCTATTTCCGCTATCAAATTAGGTTACCTCGGTAGAATATTCGATAAAGCCATTCGATATCTCTTGTTGACACGATAGTTGAAAACTTATTATCATGTTTATTTAAGGTTTAAATGTTAAGTTAAAAATTTAATTTAGTACTGAGCCCCTGATCCCTCTGACATAGCCATTTTTCTTAGACTATCTGAGGCAGAAAGTCGCATCGTAGCATAGTTATGTAGCGACCCAATTAAAATTACTTGCATTTTTAGCGGTTGATTTAGGTACGATAAATGGAAATTTAAGAAAGTTTTCAAGATCATCTTGTGAAGTGGAAATATGGTAAAACCAAATCAAATGGAAATATGGTAAAACCTAAAATAGTGTAATTCATATTATTCCGCAAATATTTTACAACACTTTTCTCAAAAAACGCTCAAAAACTGTTACCGACTATCCTATCTCTGAAATACTGTTTAAAAAAGCTGAAAAAATTTACAACCCTTCGAGATAGAGTGGAGGGTAATTAACACTATGCGTATGAAATATTTATCCCGAGGTCAACCTGAGGGCTTAAAGCTCTACTTATTCACCAAAATGATACTTTCTTTACGAATATTCCTACATTTTTCAGACTGCCAATCTGTGGAATAAGTTGAACTCCGATATCTGAAATACGCCGTCAATTTATGCATTCGTAGGTCGAGTGAAATAAAACAAAATCTTTTCGTAATTCCCTTTCGTGACTCCCTAAAATCCCCTTCGTGATTTTTCCTCCTGAAGATGTACCTCTACTTTATTCTTGCCACTATATTTTTATTAATTACTTGTCATCTATTTTTTTTATAGATTGCTATTTTACACAATTGAATGAAACTACGTGATGTAGTATTATTTCTGCTATTTTTAAGTTCTTTACCACGACCTTAGTTTTGTTGTATTACAACATCTTCAGGTGGGCTATTAGCAAAGATTTTTGCTCTTGTTTTAATAGTTTTTTTTTAGTTGTATTATCAATATGTTGCAGTCACTCTTAACACAATATATTTTTTACTTGGGGATTGCATTGACTGGAAGAGCTCAATCCTGTGGCAATAAGCCCGCGTTACGTATTTTGATATTATAACCAAATAATAAAAAAAAGCGTCTAACTTAGTTTATTTTGTAACTGTTTTATTCCTGCCATATTTTATTTTGTTATCAAAAGCAGTTAACAATTCCTTCAGCGATCTACAATCGAGGCACCGTCATTTAAGCTAACTGTCCATATTGTTATAGAAAATGAAAGAAAGTTTATTTTTGTAAATGGCATTTTTCATAAAAGAAGGCAAGGTTTCGTCATATTCATTAAGTGATATTGCTTTATTCTGAAGAGAATTTTGCCTTTTAAACTATTAAAGTTATCATAGGATACCTCCTCCGATGTTTTTTGCATTAATAATTTTGTCTCAGATTAAAACTTCCGTATTAAATCTCTTACAATAGAAAACACATTCAGTATCAACTTTTTTTTTCATTATTACCTATATTTTAACATATCTCTTAATAGAAAACACGTTTTTGTTTTACGTTTATTTAAAAATAGGCTATACTTAAACGGTGCACCTGGACCGTGTAAAAATAATATATCTAATAGTGATATTATTTCATGAATATATTTAATGTTTAATGCTATCTTACACCTGAGTAGACTACACATACTACTTTAGTTCCAGTTCTAGTACATGAATTCCTTTAATTTTTCCTTCAAACGTTCTGCTTACATTTCATGCTTATAAACTTACAATTTGTATGTGAACAATTCAAAGTAAACCCTGTTATTGTCAGTTTGTTGCAGATTTCTAGTTTTTAAATGAAATAAACTAACATAAAATATATTTACTTCTTCACGTTCTTTATAATGTGTTGGAAATTTTAGATAATAAGATTTGCGAAACAAAACCTTTTTTCTTAACAATTTCATTTTGACAAAACTATCATCTAGTCTGTGTTGTAAATTTCCTGGTTTTAAATAATATACTCTAAACTGGGGTATATCTGCAATGACTTGTATAATGTGATTAATACAAATATAAATGTTTTGATTGCATATTAAAATACAATATAGACAGGTAAATTTTATATGCAAATATTGTGCGCATTATGCTATTAAAAAAAATTGTACCTGTGGTGTACAAATAATTGGTGTATATATGGCACTCTTGTTGTGTGTAATGCCTGTTTTATATACTAATGCTACATAATATTCAAGCAGCACTGTGACAAGTTTCAAATTGTCTATATATGCAGTCGCAATAAACATGTTCTTGAATTATTGGATAGATTTAAACTATATGGATTACTAAAGGCTGGGTAGAAATAGCCTCATTATTTATTCCACTTCCTCTCAATGTATGCCAAATGTATGCCAGTAGATGACTATTTTTGAAACAGAATGTACACGAAAAAGAAGACAGTATGAAAATTGAAATACGCATGTCGTTTTTGGAAGACTCTGCTCTTGACTGGTACAGTTTCATGGTTATAAAACATACAATGAATTCAAAATGGTCAACATCAAAACAAAGCTCGTGGGGCACATACGCAGACAAAGGATGGTCACCAGTCAAACATGCAATGTTATTCAAATATAGACAGGGCTCATTAGTAGAATATGCCTTAAAAAAAGAAACACTTTTGTTGGAAATAAATGAATCAATAGATAAATCAATTCTAAATGACTTAATCGCTACGGGTTTATCAAATTTTATACCTGACAAAATTGACAGGAATCATCTGAAGGATACGAAAGATTTTATTTAATAATATTAGAGGCTTGGAACATTTAACAAATGAGAAGAAAATAAAATATTTTGAAAAAAAATTAAAGAGAAGAATATAAACATTAAACCATGCAGAATTTGTGAAAACGAACACGAAGGAAACCGATATCACCCTGAATCTGTATGTTGGTTTAAAAATAAAAGTAGTGAAAGATCAAATAGAGATCAGATAAAAATATAAATAATTCTGAATTAGAAACGGAATTCAATTATTTAAATCCAAAAAAACTAGTAATTTCATCATTAATGAAAATTAAGCTATTATTAAACGACACCTTGGAAATTTTGGGGATTTATGACTCAGGATCAAATGTATCCTTAGTAAATTTAAGATCGTTATATTTAAAAAATAACCCAGTAAATAATAATAATAATACACATTAAAAACGATTAATGGTATGAAAAAGTTATTGGAATAACAAATTTAAAAATAAAGATTTTTGATATTAAAAAGAATGTTCATGTTTTTATGATAGATGGAGAGAATTTTTATTATGATTTATTGATTGGAATAGATTGCATACAAACATTTCAACTAGTTCAAAATGAAAAATTACAAATTACAGAAAATTTATATAAAAACGAGGAATATGTCCTCCATGTATTCATAATCCTCCTCCTCCTAAAAAATCTATAAATGAAACAAATGATAAATATAAAATAAATTTTAATGAAAATATGGTAAAGAAACATTTTTGTTTTCTTCAAGAGCAGTTAGTAATAGACGATTTAATAAATAAATATAAAATTCTCTTTACTAAAGATAAATATGATATAGGCACTGTGGAAGGCTATGAAGCTCATATTGATTTATTAATAGATACATATTGTAGAAAAAGATCATATATGTGCACTATTGGGGAAAAAAAAGTAATACAACTACAAATATCAAAATTCTTATAAAGAAATTTAATCGAAGAATCCTACAGCTCTTTTGCGGCTCCAGTAACATTAGCTTTTAAGAAAGAAGAAGGAAGAAGATCAAGATTATGTATAGATTTTTGTGACATAAATAAGCTTGTGGTTCCTCAGTCGTAACCTTTCCCATTGTTCGAGGATTTAATATTAAAAATAAGAAAATCTAAATACTTCTCAACACCAGATATAAACTCAGCGTTCTAGTCAATTGCTTTAAAAATTGAGGACAGAAAAAAACAGAGTTTATTACACAAGAAGGACATTTTAAATGGACTTGGATACCATTTTAGTTTAAAAATATCTCCTGCTAATTTTCAAAAAATATTAAGCAGCATTATAAGAAAACATTCAATTATATAGATTATATTTTGATATGTTTTTAAATATTGGCAGAACACATCGAATATTTATCACTGTTATTAGAAAAAATTTCAAGGGAATCCTTTAGATTAAAATTTTCAAAATGTAATTTAGCACAAGACTTTGTAAAGTATTTAGATCATATTATAAAACATAATACAATTACTCCGTTCAAGGATAATTTAATTGCTATCAAGAATTTTCCTGTTCCAAAAGGAAAAAAAAAATATGCGACAGTTTCAAGGAAAAGTTAATTTTCATGGAAAATATATGCCAAACATAACAGTCGTATTGGAACTTTACATAATTTACTAAGAAAAGGACAAAAACTTTGTTTGGTCGGAAAGATGTCAAGAAACCTTTAAAACAATAAAAAACCTACTTGGTTTAAAACCAATATTAGCAATCTTTGATCCAGATTTACCAATATATATTTATGCAGATGACAGTATACTAGGTGCGATCTTGAAGCAACCATAAGAGGATGGAGAAGAAAAATATTTTTCAACAAAATTGAATAACATCCAAAAGAAAAGAAAAGCTATATATCTAGAATGCTTAGCAATTAAAGAAGTAGTAAAATATTGGTATCATTAGGTCATAGGAAAAAAAATCATTGTTCTCTCTGATCATAAACCTCTAGAGAAGATAAATATTAAGGCTAGAACGGATGAAGAACTAGGAGACCTGACATATTATCTGTCGCAATTTAATTTGAATTAATATATTCACTTGAAAAATACAACTTGGAAGCAGGTAGTCGCATTAGCGCCCTACGAAAATCAAGAAAAAAGTTTGAAAATAGCAAATTTTATTAAACTAGAAGATATTTAAAAGTACCAAAAAAGAAATGACATAAAACAGAAAAAAAAGACTAAATTAAAAGATAGAATATATTATAAAAAAGTTGGAAAAAGAAAAAAATTTTGCTGACTGAGGAATTTAGTAAATAAAATAATAAAAATGGTCATTATCATTACTACCATATAGTAATATAGCAAATTAAAAATGCAAAAAATTTAACTTTTAACATAAAAAAATTTGTGAAACATGTGAGATCTACATAACGAACAAATCTAGACAAAAATGTAAATTTAAACTATTGCCTCACTTATCCTGCTATTGTTTCTCTCATCACTGCTTCTGACTCTTTTGAGATTGTATCCATAGATACCATAGGTGGATTTGGAGGCTCACGTTATACTAAAATTTATTTACACTTATTGGTAGATAATTTCACTAGACATGATTATCTTTTAAATTCTAAAACTCAGAATTTAAGAGATTTTATAAAGCTAGTTTAAAAAATAACATAAATTCAAAAGATTTAAAAAAAATTTTAGATAGAGAAAACATACCCATTATCTTCACTGCAATAAATGTACCATTTTCTAATGGTTTAAATGAGAGATTGAACCAAACATTAGGTAATAAAATAAGATGTAAAATAAATGAAACTAAAAATAAAGTAGCATGGGAAACTATTGCTCATGAATGTACCAAAAGATATAATAAAAATGAACTTACTGTGACAGGATTTTTCTCAAAATACTTATTGATATCATACCAGATGAATCGAAACAATAAATAAGACAAAATTATTTAAGACAAGATAGTAAAATTGTACTGCAAAATAGTAAGAAATCACATAACTCTATTAAGAAATTATTAAAAAAAAGAGGAAAAAGTGTTAATTAAAAATGAGAGACTTTGTATATGTCGAAAATGGTAATCGGTTAAATAGAAAAAATTGGTCTATACAACATTTTGGAAAAATTGTTAAAAACTGTTTATTGAATAGATATAGGATATAAAAAATGAGAATCAAATCTTTTCCACATAACAAAACTTATCCCGGTAACAGAATAAAACAAGTGAAAAAAATGTCTTTAAATAAGGGCGGGGGGAGGGGGATGATAAAAATGAAATCCGACGCAATTAATTAAAAAACTTTAGATATTCTCTATGCCTCTGTTGTAGAATAGACTCTGTTGTAGAATAGACATAATGTCAATAATTGTTTTGTTAACGCTTAATATTCAAATTTATATAAAACTAATATCGGAAGTAAAAGGATTTATGAAATAATACCTTAAATGTTGTTTCTCTTTCAGGTAAGATTTCTAGTTACAAGTTTTATATAATAATGTGATTTGCGAATAGTGATCAATAAAATCCCTATTCTTTCCAAAGCAACTAAATTTTGCCATTCTCGATATTATATAAGGTGTTTAAAATAAACACATTGTATAGGTACGCAAGTTTTGATATAAGAATTCATTAGAAGATCCTTTATCAATAGTTCAATGTGATTCGGGAAGATAAAGGAAGAAAAAATGAAACTTTAGACCGCATTATATAATAAATGAGTATCTGATGCTTTGATGAACCGCTGCACGGTTCTTCACATTTCGAGAACTAAATAACTCCAATATAATTGTTATGATATCTTCAAACACTTTAAAGAATTTAGTGGAAGTGTACAAAATGAAATGTGCTACAAAAACCTAAAAGCGTAAATACAGTTATTTAGTGGTAATTTACAGATAAGCACATGTCGTCAGTAACTTACCATATAGTATTTAAGATTCTATGATTTTATAACCGAATTTATTTACGAGAAAGTTAGTTTCGCCCTCATATTTGTAAGTAATTACGTAAGGTAAATTTAACGCGGTGGAAAAACAAAAAATTATATTTAAGGTAATTTAAGAGGAATACATGATGTGAAGAGAAAAGTAAGGTAAATTTAATGCGGTGGAAAAACGCAAAATTAAATTTAACGTAATGTAAAAGAAAAATATGTTATGAAGACATTGTTTCCATGATTTATTTATTTTCTAAGATATGGTAGTGTTTTGTGAGGTCAAAAATATTAGAGTAAAATTTAGTTTCTACTTAATATTTGCAAGTAATTACGTAAGATGAATTTAATGCGGTGAAAAAAATTGAGAAATATTATTATTTATTATATACTCTGTATTTTTTTATAGTTGAAGTATCTTTTAATAGCATTATTTCTTTGTCCGGAAACATTTAATGTTAAATACTAGCTCACAGTTCACTTGTAGTACAAAAATACTTCTTCATCAAAAATAGTTTTGAGATTAGTTAAAAAATAAATAAATAAACATATGATTTTTTTTTAAATTTTAAGAATCCTAATAACAGAAGAAATGTTAGGTTTAGGCTAATTTTCAATAGATTAGAAGGAGAATTAAAATTAGCAATTTGTATTTTTAGGATTAGCTAAATAATGAAATTTAATAAACGCATAATTTATTATTCTTGGTGATAGACAAAAATTCTGTCTCTACAGGTATTTTACATTGAATGGTGGCGTACATAACTTAATTTTTTTTTTAAAGTCAACGTAGTGGAAAATTTTTGAAAATTTCATTTCCGACTCTAGTCACAATCAGAAATTATGACTTTTATTCGTTTCTGATTCTAATTATAAACCTAGTGGCTTAGTATACATTATCTGAAATTATATCAAGTATTATTATCCGTAACTTTTTTATTTATTTTGTTCGATTATTAAATGTCTAATAAAAGCACATAACAAAACTTTCGTAATTAAAGTTGTGTGTACATATCAGTGTAGTATTGTTATCAACTTGTCCCCTTATAGATTTGTTTACGAAACTAGAGTTATTATGCTAAAGTTAACAATCCACAACAAGCCCAACTATTTCTGCTTTTTGTCCAAACTAGGTTCAGAATTCCAAACTTTCAAAAGCTCTAGGAAAACATAAGGTTTAGAGGCCAGCGCTCAACGGATTAAAACGGAAATTTATATTAATAATTTCTACATGTACACTGTTATATAATATTTACAAAAACATGTGAAGTAACTTGCAATAAAATTCACAAAATTCATTTCCATTTTTTATCCTTATTGATGATCTCTTGAAATTCTATGTCAATAGAGTTTCTTCTGGTATAAGGTGACGTATGTAATCAAACTTTTTTAAATTAATCTTAAGAGTAAACTATTAACAGAAATTTAATTTCTAGTCAAAATCATAAATAATCATTTTTGTCAGTATCTGATTTTAATAGCCTTGTTAGACTAGCCTTTATAGCCGCCTGTCTATGCAGCGTAGATTTTATGGGCATTATCTCGAATGATACGCGCATTATGTTAGGTCCGTATCTGACAGTGGATGAAAATAGGCTGTTTATTCGATAGTATTAAGAGGAAAAAATTCAAATCTCTAAAATCGAATTTTCAGTGTTTAAACAATTGCAACATTTCGTATAAAATTTATTCGAAAGGCGTTACTCGAAATTAATTTTAAAATTAATTTTAAGCAAGTTTAGCCTTGGAATAAATAATTTAGCAAAAATGTACATTTTATAGGTTTTTTAAATATAAGAATCTACTTAAGAAACGGTAAAGTTAAAAAAGGAGCTCCAGTGCAATCATTTTGTCCTAAAAACTAATTTCAAAAAAATTTACGTTACACTGACAAAAACGTTCACATTAAATATTATATATTCACACATTTTAGTGTTAATTGCATACAATAACCGTTGCGAGCTATCGTGTATGTGAACAGAGAATTTTGCGAGAAAAAATAGTTTGTGGAAGTAAATATGACCCCATGTTCGTCCCAGAAGTACGTAACTTAAGTAATAACAAAGGTATAAAATTCCTAGAAATGTCAGTGAATACGCTAAAATTATGCTTATTCATGCTTCATTACGCTTGGTAATTTATAATTTAAGGAATATTTTGTTTACAAAATGGCATTGACACTAAAAGTTAGAAACCATACTGTATGACTTGAGTGTGAAAGATTCGAATATCTTAAAAAACATAGGTCTTAATTACAAATATTGCAATTAAATATGGTATTGTTTTTTTTGCATATTTATTGTGGAGAAAAAAGCAGATTATTAGGAATATTTTGTAGTTTTGCATAAATATTAAAATAGTTTATTGAGGGCATTCGTAAAAATGTGCAACTAACATGCTATAAGTTTATAAATTTAGCTACTGCAAATAATTACCCTGGAGCTCCTTCTTTTTAATTTTATGGTTTCTTAAGTAGATGTATGACTATGGAATGTGCACTTTTGCTAAATAATTCATTCCTAGGCTAAACTTGCTGATATTTTGCATACACAATGAAATATTGAATAACACAATAAAATGAGAAATCGAGTTAAAAACACATAAATAATTGAAGTTAAAAACTTGAAGCGAGCGAGTGTCACTCGCTCGCGGATAGGTGAGAGTGGATAACAAATTGATAAACCCGGAATCATACTTAAGCTATAAAATTCAGTTTAGTCTTAACAGAATTACTGATACGGTACAAGCATGATAAGAATAACTAAAAATTGTAATTTTGCTTTTATTATATCACACTTGCCATACAAATAATTGAAGTCAAACTAAAAGAAATGTAAAAATGAAATAAAGTATTATTTGCATATAATTACTGATGAAACGAAATATCACGGATGTTTTCTTACTTTTTCTGGATATAGATGAAATGAAATATCACGAACGTTTTCTGGCGTAAATGAAGCAGTTTGTCATTAAGGATTACAATCCTCAATCCTGGTGTTTCAGAAGTTCTGCCTACCTAAACCATGAAGTTTGAGAATTTAATTTTTAAAATTACTATTATAGCTCTCGAGCAGAGACTCTGCCATTAAATTTAGGATTTAACTCCTTAGTCTTGACGCGATTGGAGTACTGGCTGATTTAATCGTGAAGCTTGATGATCTGCTGTTTTTATGTTAATATTTTGGTATTAAGCAGAAACTCCTTCATTAAATTTCGGGCTCCAACTCCTCAGTTCTGATACTGGTGAACTATCCCAATAAAATCTAAGATTTGAATATCTGCTGTTCTTAAAATAGTATTTTGGGTCTCAAGCAGAGACTTTGCCATTAAATTCCGGGTTCCTAGTCTCTTATTACTCATTAGTCCTCGTGCTGCGGGGATACTTCCTTTATAAATCATAAGATTTTTGGACTTGCTGTTATCAATCAGTATTGTAGATCTTAGTGATTATTCAGAAGTGGTTGAGAATTTTCAGATTGTTCCTTAACCTTTTTGATCAATTTAATGCATAATATCACCTGCGTGAATAATAAGCACGTCCTTTATTACACCTATATATACTGAAATGTTACATTGAGTCTAAAACAAGTAAGGTAATAAAATTACAATATCACCTTGGTAATTACAACAGCTACGATTCTAGTAGCTTATTGCTTCTCTGCGCCGGGCTTGGCCTGCTGCGGTTGTAAAATTTATTGTCCCAAGTTTAACTGCACTTGATGAATAAATTCCATTGTTCCCAGAGTGCACGTTTCGCGGACAATGACACTGAGTTTTACAGACTAAACAAAATAATGTTGGTCGGCAATTGCATAATGAAGCATACACCCAAGCTTTCTCTTTTTTATTAATTTCATATGGATTACATTCCTTTTTGTTTATAATCATTTACTGTTATTGTTTATTCGTGGTTAAAAATATTTTATTTGTGTTTAATACTTCAGTGTCATATCAATATGTAAATTAATAAATGTAAGTGATCAAGAAGAAGTGACGATAAAACACAAAATCATTACAAAATCATCACAATTACAAAAAAATATATTGATTCCTAGTCTCTTTGAATCTCTACACTAAGGGCCCTTTTATAAAATCCTTCCACTTTGATATTAACGCTGAGTAACATTGACATATTACTGTGATTCCACTGGCGATAGATAGGTTATATAGTCCTCTATCAGGGTCAACAACAGATAGCGACCACCTACCGGATAACACAGAGGATGGACCTTTAATATTGAAGCTATGACCTTACAAGCCGAAATCGAAATACAAAATTTGTTTGGGATCGGAGATGACGGACATTTCTTCTGTAAAATTTATTGTTTTGTTCCTCTGTACTACAATATACCAAAAATCATTAGGATTTTCTTGAAATATACTCAATTATGTACTGCAGATATTAAGTCATTTTTTTTGTTATCAGTTAACATTCTTCGCACTCGACACCTGGAGACTTTTCTCATATCTAATATGAAATAGTTGTCTCTTGAACCGAATAACGCATAGTAACTCTTGGATCGTTCAATACCATTTTTAAAATTTTTCTATGGACACTTTTTCTGTGGACATCAGTAGTTATTATATAAACAAAAATATATATATATATATATATATATATATATATATACATATATAATTGTGCGGTACGTAACAATTACTGTCAATGTAGCGTGAGAAAAGGTATTCATCACTATCTAATATGTAAATGTGGGATTTTCTGTTTACAAATACATATTTTCTATTACTTATTTTTTACATTATCCATTTATTTCCAGCGAATGTATTGTTTTCGTGTATTTTTTACTGAAATACCTAAAATTGCAATAAAGTAAAAAGTCTAATTTAATATTCAAAATGAAATTTTCAATGATATTAGATGACGTCAATTTAATTTATATTATTTATCTTTTAACATCTAAGATATAAAACGAAATTATTTCCTTAAATGCGTTTTTTCCATACTTAGAAAGAAGATGGAATTTCTCATATATGAACTTGTTAATTACGAGTAGAACTCGCACTGCGCGTGTTCAGGTCACATTTAGGCACTTATATACATTTGAGAGTAAATAGTAAATATCTTTCATTAGCGTAAAAATATGGTCCATTTTAAAAGAAATGCTAAGATGTGTGATATTTCCTTTCAAATGTTACACAATGTTTTTGGGATCTTTATTTATTCCCCCTTTAATTCCTTCATGAATTTAAAAAATACTTCTAACTTTAAAAAAATTTTTGGGTGCAAAATATGTGGGTTAATAAAATATATTATTATGCCACATTTAAATTTTCTATATCCCATGGTTTCTGAGAAAATTGACTGCAGAAAATGACTAAATATATCGCTTGCTATATTCTATTGCTTTGACAGGCGTAAAAACGTGGTATATATTTCAAAAATATGATGTTTAGGATAATTGTTTTAGTTTCCCACAACCTTTGCTTGGGTTTCCAAAAACCTATAACTTTCTTCATATTAGTTTCGGAAGTAAGGAAGAAAAAATATATTTTGCGTACTTTTTAGTATATCTTTGAAGATATAATAGGTAAAATAAGAAAAAAAGTATTTTTAAGACCCTTATAACTAACTCTTTCAAACGATACCTTAAACTTTTCAAAGTATAAAAATAATTTTTTTCGTGTACTTAATTCGCTTTTTTCCCTCTCTACTCCTAAATTTTCCAGATGAATATTTATAAGTTTTGGTTAATAAAATATGTGCGGATTAATATGTTTTCTTTAATAAGCCAAATTTCAAGTTTCGATGCCTAGCGGTTTTAGAAATAAACAGTTTTGACGGATAGATGGATAGAAACGAGAGTGATCTTCAAAAAGTTACGTTTTTTCTTTTGATGTACGGAACCCTAAAAAGGAAAACTAATATTATGGACAGATTTATTAATTGGAAAATATTCTTAAAGCATTTGGACTGAAATTTAGCACAGTGCATAGTAAAAGTTTAAATTGTCTGCTTACTGCTATACTCATTGAATTATTTGTCTGTTGAAAATTTGTGAGCCGTTATTTTGCTGAATAATCTGTTCGCTGTACTTTATATTTCCTTCTGAAATAATCCGACTTAGTTATTTGTAACTCTTATGAGTAACTGAACGTAGAAACTGTTATCTTAAAACTAGAACTATTCTTAAAGAATCTGTTATCCTGATTACTATACCCATTCAAGATACATTGTTATTCAGTTTTAAATAAGTAAGGCTTCAGTTTCATAATTTTAATAATCTAAATTAGGTAAGGATATGAGGCAAGAAACTATTTCGACTAGGCTTACGCACAGTTAAAATAATTTCTTCATTTATTTATAAACTTGACTTTAATGTCATAGATGGAATTATTTCGTGGCAGAGGTATCCATGACACTAAATAATAACGTAGCACTTAGCCAACGGATGATTCAGAGAATATAATGACACGGAAGTATTCAGTGTGATATTTTAATTAAATTATTGTTTTTTTGTCACTTCCTTATTTTCATATAAATTTTTATAATTAATATCCTACTACCAAAGAGAGTCCAACATGAAGAATTTTATTTCAAACAGACTGTTTAAAAACAAAGTTCCCTATGTCAAAGTTATGTTCGTAGCAGGTTAGGAATATGTAATTGTTTACGCTTAATTAAAAAAATAATTTAATGTGTCTAAAACCAGGAAAACATTTTCCGACCGTATGTTTTATTTTTATTTTGTTGAATTTAGGCAGTCACGGTTGAACGAAACAATTTATTTGCAGACTACAATTGAAATATATGAGGTATTTTGAATACCTAAATATCATATTATGAAAATTTTAACCACATATACATGTATACATTAATATACGTTTTACACACATTAATATACACATTATAATATACACATAATATACATATATTAATATACATACATTAATATACGTTTTGCTTAAGAATATTTTCTTTCATTAGTACTTTTCTTCTGTTATTCTTGCAAAAAAATTGGATTTGGACTATTAACGTTTAATACAAAGATAAACGATGTATTTTCTGGTTACGGAGCCCATAAAGAAAATATTTTTTGAATTCCTTAAATTTATCGAGATTATAAAAAATTTTAAAAGTAATGTTCTACCTGTTCTGTTCTGACACGTCATTTATATTTAACGTAATTAAAATATCTCTTGGAAATTGTAGTTTTGTGAGATTTCTTAAATTAATTTTTTTGAAATTATAGTTTTATGTTATTCCTGAACATGTTAATTTTATGAATTATATTATTTATTATAAAATTTGTTGTTAAGTATAGAGAAAAGGTACGAAAACTGAGAATATTTGAATACAAGAAATTTTTTTCGAATATGTGATATTTCTTTAATTTTTTTTAAAATTATGATTTAATATATAACATGCTAATTTTCTGAATTATATATTATAAAATTAGATGTAACATGTAGGGAAAAGGAATAGAAACTTAGAGTATTTGAATTTAAAGTAATTAAAAAAATAACTTTTTGTGAACATGTGAAATTTTTAAATGTTTTTTGAAATTATATTATTTTGTTGTTACACATTTTCTGCATTATATTATTTATTATAAAATTAGATGTTATATCTAGAGAGAAGTAGCAGAAACTGAGAACTATAAGCTGCTGTGGAATGCTGAGAAAATTCCTCTAATAATCGAAAAGTGTTTTTTAGTTTGTACAAAAGTATAGTTCAATTAATGTAATTTTATATCAATATTGATAATATAAAATAGACCCTGAATGTTTATATTATATGGTAATAATATAGACATATAACATAAGACAATTTTATTCAGTAAATCACTTTGACAAGGTTAGATGTTTGTTAAGTATTTCATTGAAAAATTTTTGTACATACATATATATATATATATATATATATATATATATATATATATATATATATATATATATATATATATATATAAGCACGCCATCCAAACAAAAATTCTGAAACGATTAAACGATTCCATGTAAGCACTAGAGTTAAATATATTTGCGAGCGCGGCGAAGTAAAAATTGCATTTATGATTGATTTGAATAGCACAACCATATCCGCCTAAAATATTACTTCAAATACCTTTGTAAAACTACTTCGCATAACATATCTTTGTTCTTTTGAGCTAACATGTGAGTACGGACGAAAAAAAATTAAATAGAAATTCTTCCGAAAGACTACGGATAAAAAGCTTTACACGAAAACGCAAAATCTTTGTACAGGCGTCGAATCTATTGACTACCTTACTTTAAGTGAATATATTAGACTTAAGTCTCAATGCCTCCGTAAAGATACATTGACAATCCATTGACGTATGTAGATTTTTGTGAGAGAGTTATAGAATATCGATTGGCTTTCGCCTATGTGCTTCGTATTTTTTTTATTGAAGTATACACCTAACCTAATTTATTTGGATTCCGAGAAACCAATAGCAGGCGTAGTTGAATAGAAATTAATTAATAAAATATAAAGAAAAAAACGATTATGTAAATGTTATAAGTTTAAGAGAAATTTATTAAGTTAATATTAAAAACTTATTATTTTTATTGGTCGTATCATACTGGAGGAATAATAAATTGGAAATACTTATGAAAATTTGTAAATTGAATTCGTAAAGAAATGAATTTCGATAATAATTTTTTTTATCTTGTAGCAGTTATTGATATATCATAATCATGCTTTAGTAATAAAATTCTATAATTTATTAAGGTGTATTCCTTGTTTCGTAGTACGAACTTTAGACGCTTTGTACTTAAAACTATCGTAAAATAATCTCTCTTTACACAAGTATTTACTATTTAAAATATTGAATTTTGTTACACGTCTAGAAATGTGTCTATAGATACTATTGAAACTAGTCCAAATCACGATTTAACAGACACCGAAACTAAACAATTTTCATTTGTAATATGATTTAATAATAACAATATATATTTTAAATAGATACAAATTGTTGGTCCCACATACAATATTCAAAGGTCGCTAATTACTTAATTTTTTTTTCACAATTAAATCTTAATACACTTACAATTTTATAAATATTGAATTTTGTTACACGTCTAGAAATGTGTCTATAGATACTATTGAAACTAGTCCAAATCACGATTTAACAGACCGCAAAACTAAACAGTTTTCATTTGTAATATGATTTAATAATAACAATATATATTTTAAATAGATACAAATTGTTGGTCTCATATACAATATTCAAAGGTCGCTAATTACTTAATTTTTTAAACAATTAAATCTTAATATATTTACAATTTTAGAACTTCCTTCTATTTATAATATATTTTCTATCCCTGCTGCTATTATATCCGTCGTTCATATAGCAGAACGAGAAATGGTATATCGAAACAACTGACGTTTTGGGACAACTCTAATGGCATCTACTCGATATGAGTTGCCTCAACTCAACAATTAGTGAGGCGCAGCGGAGTCAAGTCAATGCACGTCTTTTGTTTATCGCAGGACAACCAAATAAAATGGTCTTAGTAGATCAATCTATTTTAATAAATCAATCTATTTTAATATATAATTCAGTTGTAATATAACTAATAACTACTTTCCTTTTTTCAATTGTTTTACTTTTTTGATTACAATACATGCAATTCAAAATAAATTTAACCTTTTATTGGGATAGGTTTGCGGGCGAGGTCGAGTGGGGTTTATTCTATTCTATTACGCCCTTTACTTAATGGAATGGTTTAATTTTAAATTTAGTTCATTGTTTTATTATTCTAAATGGTGGGCTCATACGAAAAAATTCGGCTAGACAAAAATATTCTACTGAAAATATGGAAAAGGTTATATGTATGAAAATATGGAAAGGTTAAAATATAATCAAAAGAGAAATGGAGTATTTAAAAGCTTCGATTACGTGAAATATACCTTCTTACACTCAACATCAAAAAGAAAGAGATAATGAAGAGTCTGTAATAAACAAAAGTGCTTAAAAATATCGAGCTATATTTTTATTGCAGAACAAGAATCAGAAATCGTTTCATAGTTGATAAAGATGCAGAGATTATTGTTTGGAATAAAACAAAATTGTCAATTTGCATTCCAATTTGTTGGGAAAAATATATTGTCGCATCATTTTAATAGGGTTATTGAAATGATAAGCCTAGTTTTGGTCCAAAGTTCTATGAAATATAATGACTAAATAAGTTTAAGAAAACCTGAAGCGTCCGGACTATGGGATTCAATAAAACTGCTATCTCATAACTTTCCAATTTATTTTCTAAAATTGTCGACGAACACTATTTGACAAAAAACTGAATTAATAACTTTGAGAAAATGTTTATAACTATAAATATCAAAGGTCGTTGCTATCTGGATACCAAGACACGAGCTCTGATAACAAAAGGACTGCACTGAGTTGGTTTGATAAAACATGAATTTCATCTATCAATCCAAGTGTCTTTTTGATTTAGATTTTCTGCTAAAAATAACTACCGACATTAATTTAGATTCTACATAAATTGATGTTACTGACATAGATATGCAGCAATACTAAAGAACTATCGCTTATTGGTTCAGTTAAACCAACTCCGGTAGGAGACTATTATCGAGAACATAAAGTACCACTAACCCTTAAATCATAAACAACAAATAATAAACAACAAATAAGAGAGTTTAGAATTTATCTGCATTTGAACTATTGCGTGGCTGTTTATGGATGCCAGATAAGCACTATATAGAAACTACTACGATAGCGTTTTCATGGGTTTTGCCGAAAGAAGTAATGCGGTTGCCTAAAGTATCAGCATAAAGGAAAAAATTTAAAGAAAGGGAAAGAAAACTGAATTTTGACAGAGTCGCCGCATACATTTGAGTTGCAGGAAGCTTTTGAAAAAGGAAATAAATAAAAGAAAAGTTTGGAAAATTACAAAATAATTATTTAGGGATGTAAATAATCAGGCGAAAGATAGCACGCATTACCTCCACGTTACTCTCTACGTGCGCGAATATTGCACCGAACGTCATCACAATTCCCATTTGTTTGCTTTCACAAATCTTAAGTCCTTTTAATGCTGATTTCAAATTATTTCGATGAATAATGAAACTTGTTTTAGCGTGTGCCACTTCTTCCTAATATTTACAATATATTTAATATGTTCAGTTATGTAAATACAATTTTTTAGAATTAAAGTTAATTTTATTTTGAACCCTATTTAATAATGGGGCCCACCCACATTGGCATATTTTCACTATTTTTTATTTCCGTTCTCAGCAATTTATTATAATTTACAAGTCATAATAATATAAAATGGAAGGAAAAACAAAAGTCTACCAAAATATTGGGAAAAACAAAAGTCTACCAAAATATTGGGAAAAACAAAAGTCTACCAAGTATTTTAATATGTGTCGCGAAAAAGAATGAATGTTTCTATCGTCTAAAGCGAGCGCGTCACGCACTATTGCGGGGTAATGGGAACCCATCCATTCTTTGGCAGGTGCAACTGACGTGTTGTGAGTATGTGTGGAGCAAATATCTGTAACTTATTTTTCGATATTTGTACGTGATTACACCTACATATTTTGCAGATAACATGATTTGCGGCTTGAGTTGAGTTCCATGTAAAGCGCCCATTTTTCTTGAAAGTTATAATACTGAAGATTATAATCGTTTCGGTATCCTATTTGGTGTGTTGGTGTAAATTTTCATTTTATCACTGGGGGTCAACAGAATTATCGAAACGTTTTTTGCTACGTTTACAAAAAATGGCTAATTATCATTGACGTATTTTCTAAAGTAAAAATTTAGTTTTCCACTAAAGATTTTAAATTCGACAAGATATAAGGATTACTAAACAACGACTATATCTAATATATTGGAAAAAAATTATTTCACGTAGCAAAGAAAAATGTAATTATGGTTTATACTTTTATATTACATTTCAATTACTTTTTACATTTTAATTACATAAGCTTCTTGCTATATTCTTCTTTCTTTTAATATTTTTCTTTGTTTGTGCCACCAGTTTATAGATTTAACATGTGTTTCAGCTTGAAGAATTTATCAAAGATAGAAGTATTTAAAGTCAAGACCAACAGGAATATCTCTAGTTTATTTATTAATTTACCCTTTGTTTATAGTAATTAAAAATAATGTGAAGGTATGGATAAGTATTTATCATGAAAATAAAAAATTAAATTAAACACTCAAAGTAAAGAGGAATAGAATATTTGGAACGAATATGCTTCACAAATTCATGTTATAATTGGGTATTTGACTAAATTTTTTTTATTTCATTAATCATAATTTCTAGGTACAAGCTGATGAAGAGTAAAATTTTTTTAATAATCTTAAAAATTGATCGAGTTATAAAAGTTTAAATTTAACAGAGAGGAAAAGAGACAGGGATATATACAACTCTATCTGTATCTTCAAATTTAGAAGCCTACAACTGGCTTATTTTTCGATCAATTTTTGAATTTTTTTCAAGACTGGTTTTTAATTAACTTAAATTTCACAATATTCTACGAAAATTATCACAATTTAGAATGAGTCAACTACCGTATTATCTTATTCCATTAAATCATATTCCACTGGTTAATGTAAATAAATAAAGAAAATCCTCTACAGTAACAAATTTTGACAAATATTTCGTAAATAATTTATAAATTTATTGTTTCATTTCACGTTTACGTGTTTATTTCCTTCCACGCAATTCGAGTAAATAATATATTTACCGAATCTGTTAATTACGTAAAAATTATGAAAATGCCAACACGTAGATAATAAAATAAACGATAATAAGTACTTATACACTGCGATAAACGTGCATTTTTTACAGAGCGATAAACTTACATTTTAATGTAAACTGCTAATAATATTATTATTAGCAGTTAACGATAAAATGCAAGTTAATCTTTAGTCCGTTACATTTTAACGTTAACTGCTAATAATATTATTATTGACAGTTAACGTTAAAATGCAAGTTCATCTTCTTTCATCTAAATGTATATATTTCATTCTTAACTCCTGCCCTTTCTCACCAAAGTATAGGATATTTAAGATACAACTCTTTTCAGTTGTTTTATCGCCCTTCATTTCGTACTTACGCCTAGTTGGAGTTAAAATTTATGAAAGGCAAAATTTACTTAAGTTTTATGGGTCCCAGTTGCAAGAATGTCATGCAGTTGCTATTCCTTCCTAACACGTCTAACTTAATTTTGTTTCCTTTTATATTCCTAAATATTTATGAGAAAATACTCCAGATTTTTAGTTACTATTTGTCATTGAAGTATTTGAATTTTTTAAACCTTTGATGAGGAGAAAGCATTTCCATCTAAAAAAAATTACATGCAAAATCACTGGAAGAATTATTTTATGAAATTCAGAAAATCTTGAAGTATATTTTATTATTTCTGCCACTATTTTAAGAATTTTTTAAGTAAGATTCTGACCGAATTTTTCTTCCCATTGGAAATAATAATATTTAAATATATTTGATATAATAAATTTTAAATATTTTGGATATCCATTATTCATTAAAAAATTAGCTAGTATATGAATACTTATAAGAAAAAAGCACACTATAACTAAACTTTTAAAAGAAAGAACAAAATTTATTAAAATACATCCATGCACGCAAAAATAAAACCATTAAAATAGTCGTGCAAATATAAAACCATTAAAATAGTCGTGTACTTTCTTTATGAAACCCTTTTCTTAGTTCACAATATTAAAAATAATAACGAATCAAAAAATTTAAAAGATGAGAAAAGCTTCGATATTTCAATAAAAGCGTATAATAAGTGATATTTTATTTTGAAAAATGTTTTCCTAATAGTTTTACCAGTTTTCTTGTTCTAAAAGTATTTGAATTTTACGGAATGGATATATTTCAAAGTAATACGAAATTGCAATTCTTTTTTAATTTCGACCAGCAGCTTTGAAAGAGGGCAGACGGACAGACGGACGAATATGTGAAGGTTCCTTTTCTTTTCTGTTGTGGTTCGGAAGAAATTTCCTAAAAGTCAATCATTTTTATCTGACGTTATTAAAAGGGCGTAGTTATATTCTTATATTTCGGGTCAACTAACAGAAAAAAAATTAAAACGAATTGAACGGGAAAAGAAAAATGCAAGTAAATATCCGTTACAACCATCGTCCGGAAAAATTTTATTATGTTATAATATATAAGAAATTAGTATTTTGAGTACAGCACATAAAAAATAATATGTAAGTAGAATACCTGTTAATAAAAATTTAATAGGAATTGTGTAACCACAAAAAATAGTTAAAATATGTAAATGTGTTAGTCGATAATTTAGTGCAATTTTAAAAATAACCAAGGCATTAATTTACAGGACCATCCCATTTAATATTTTTTATCCTCCTAATTTATTTATGCTAGATGAAACTCTCTATTTATGCCAGATGAAATTTAACTTGCTCTAATCTCAAATATTCTTTAACAGTACACCATGATAGTTCGCTATTAATATTTTAACAGAAATTAACGTACAGTTTTTTCTACTTACGTTGGTGAATGACATCGAAGTGAACGGCATTTATGAAAAAAATGAAAATTTTTAAAAAATTTAGAACGATGAAAATTGGAGTTAGTAGCTGGATGATTTATAAATTTATCATATCAGTATAATGTTAAAACTAGCTATCATCCACGGTTTCGCTCGCACGGAAGTAGGAAAAATATTCATGAAATTTCAGCAAAAATTCAAAATAGAGACGTAGCTTGGGATGAACAGAATAATGGAATACGCTTGTCGAAAAATTTTAGATATATTTTGTGTATGAGCATTTAGAATTATGTTGAAATCTTAAAGCTATATGTACTTAAAACCTACAAACACAGATTGAAAAATGACATAACTTGGATATTAATATTGGTATATCAAAACAGATTAACACATGTAGTGGTGACGGTATTGTAAAAATATGTGTTTCTTCTCCATTTTCAAAAATTTCTGAGGACAATGATTTTTTGGGTTCCGTCTACCATAGTCTTTTTTTCAAAAACTTTTTGACGTAAGTAATTGAATTTTATACAGCGATAAAGCATACTAACCCACACATATTTTCATATTTATTACCTAATAATCATATTTATTACCTAATAATACTTGCATCACAAATTAAAATGTTCGTGATTTAAGTCAAAGACTTAAAAGAAACTCACATTACTGAAGATTTTTAAATGTAATCACAATAAAACCATTAAAATAGTGGTGTAGTTTACATCTAGTTTTGTTTTAAGGTAATATAAAAAAACATATTTTTAAAGTATTATTCACCTATTTCTTCATCGAGTAAAAATCCTTTGATTGTGAAACTGTCTTGAATTTTAAAGAAAAATGTGTGTGAATACTTATGCATTTCTTCAACTTTTTTTTGTTATATGTAATGAATTAGAATATGACATTCATTTCATTAAATTGAATTCTCCTGTCAGGCTGCTTGTTCATTATCTGTAAACTTATTAAAAATTAAAATGAATCAAGTTAACAAAATTGTCGTTGGCCCTACTAATCGGCGTTGTGACTCGTAATAATTCCTTAAATAAGCTTATCTGAAATAATCTGTAAATTTATCATTATATGTTCAATGACGCTGATGAAAAATGAAACGCGACGCGATAGTCCAAAATTATTTGCTGTTCACTATATCACAGTAGTTGTTATTTATACATAATAAACCGAATTATAAAAGAAATATATGTTTATTTTTTATATATATTTTTATTTCATATTACACAAACCTGATTCTATTTTCACAATCATAAAATTAAAATGGTTTATTCAATTTATAGAATCAATTTGACAGCTGATATTAAAATTAGAGTAAGAAATAAATTAAATCATCATGACACTCAAAAGAATAGAATTAAACTAACATGGTTCTATTTAAGGTTCGCTACATAAGGATAACAAAATGGCAACAGTTGGTCCGATCTCTTACAGTTGTTGTTTTTATGTGAAAAAAAGGAAGGAATAAAGTAATAAAATCTGGTACTTGCACACTCCTGTCCTGTGTCTATTCTTGTTGAATTTTGTTTGACATATGAAAGTATTTTCATCGTATTGAAATATTATATATTATTTATATAATTTTCGAAATAATTTTGTTCTACGAATTTGAAATTGTTATGACCAAGGAAAGAAGTCGGGCAAATTTATTTGTGATTCTCATTAAAAACTTTAACACTAATGGGAAGTCGAAAAAATAGAAAAGCTAAATGGAAAATCTACTAAAAAAATAGCCATTACTCGAAGGGTGTACAATTACCATAAACTAAGCTTGTATTTGTCACGAGTAAATATTATATTTTCTTTTCTTCAAATAATTTTAAAAGCACAGATAATTTTTTAGAGATAATATTAAAATCTTGTTATCATTGAAGCAAAATGTTATGAGAATTAATACAATATACGTGAGAAAAACCAGGTTATTTTATTAGTATATAATGGACTCCTTTCTCTGTTTTGGAAAGCGAGATAAGTTTTTATTTTATATTAAAAAAATTCTTCGTGAATTTTCATGCATTTTTTTTCGGTACAATTAAGCAACTGAAAGAGTCACAGTTAGTTTTTTTCAATTTAATAACAACGTACTGCTAGATTGAAATAATGGCTATATGGGCAATACTCAGTGGATGAAAAGGTATGAAGGGAAGTCCACTATGCAAGATAGATAGCGCTTTAGTCATGGTTGGTATATATATATATATATATATATATATATATATATAAATATACATGTATGTGTGTGTGTGTGCGTGTGTGCGTGCGCTTTTTGGTGCAAGCATTCCAGATAGATGATCCAAATATAGTACGTGTCGTATACTAAGTCAGTAAGTCATCAACGATTTGTCGAACGAATAGGTATACAATACGATTAACTACAATAGTGAGAAACACGTAGTTTTACAACTTCGACAGGCATTCCACTAAGCAAAAAAGAAGTAATGAAACCTTTCTGAGAACAGATATAATTAGAAATAAATTAGATGAAACAAAATACCTATAGCACCTGATATAATTGTTTTCATTAGGTCTTTCAAGTCTTTTATTCATGCAAGTCCATTGTTCAAATGCATTGTAAAACACCCTGTTAGAACTTGTATCTAATTAGACTCGCTTTTGACGTTGGATACGACTTACATTTTGAAATAGGGGTGCCACGCTTAAACCGTAAATATCCATCCCGCGAAATATTCTAATTTGAAAATTATTAATGGTACCTTATTTGAGATATATTATTGACACTGGATTCAATTACATTACATAATGATACTTTAGAAACTTGGTGACACCGCTGTTATATCATAATCTGTTATATTTGCACTCCCAAATTAAGTCTAGATCGAGCTTTCTTTTGTGAGAACGAAGTACGACGTGTTATTTGTTTTTTTTTCTTTTTGTGCCTTGTTAAATAAGTTGTAAATAAAAGCTGAATATTAAATATTTATTTAGATGTCATCTTTCGAACTGTGAAAATTTCTCAAAAACTTGAAATATTCTAAAATATGCAAGACATAAAGAACACGTTAATAGAATGAACAATTGAGTGAGTGGGAATCCGGATATTAACTAACGCGGCCGAAATGTCCCACGTTTAAATCCTCACATCACTAAAGTGAACAATTACCCGATAAATTTCTTGTTCGCCACGTGACCATGCTGATCTACTCTATGTCTTCAAATCTAACAGGTTACTCCTATTATTGTTTATATCAGCCCATAACTATTTATTCCAACTACATAGCCAGAACAGCGGATATTTCGGAAAGATGACGTTAAAAATCTGAGTCCTTATTCCATGTCCAAATCATTTGGTGTAAGATTGGCTCTGATCTGATGCAAATATGGCAGATAATATCTGAAAAGCCACTATTTTTCAAAATTTCCGAGTAATAATTGTATTATATCAGAAATAAGTATCTCATTAACTTATAAATATCGGATATTTGTTAATGGTAATACATATAATACCTGTAAATATACTGAATACCTGGTAAAACAAACTTGAAGTTACCATATTTTAATATTAATCAAGATAATGGAAGATTTTATTTACTCCCACTCGATTCAACCCACTTCGCTCGGGCGAAAAAGAATAACTTGAGGGTGCGATTTGAAAATTCTGTTATTTTTCTTGAAAACATTGAAATTAGCATTGTCTGGGTAGTGGGATACATACATACATTTATAGATGTGTATGTATGTATATATATATATATATATATGTGTGTGTGTGTGTGTATGTGTATATGTATATACATGTTTATGTTCACGTTCTTATTCTTAAAAACGGTAATTTTTCAATTACCTGAAACCCCTAATCCACTCCTGGATAAGAGTATTTTATATTTATCTCCATGAAACAGGTAAAATGAAAATGAAACTTTAGGGGGAAGAATTGGGTTACTGACGCATAAAACATTTTATAAAAACTTAATTAAAAGTGAATGTTTTTTTTACTTCCTCCCTCTGGAAATTCCATTTTCTGCAAATCTAATTTAACATGGAACATTTTCCTAACTCATTTCTAGAAAAAGGCATATAAATATTATGATCCTTTGGTGACAAATGAAAATAAACTTCTTGAAATATTGTTTGTGTTATAAAATTTATAAGTGGTGTTGTTATCGTTTTTGTAAAGTATGTATTTGATAATGGTAATGTTCGAGTGACTATAATAAATTAATTTAAACTAATATATTTTAAAATTCAATGTATTTCTATATGTTAATTTATGAAAAATTCCAGTGCAAATTTATTGGCATAAAATACGCAACAACATGATAAGTTGACAACAGCATCTGTAGTTCTCAGGTAAATTGAGTGTTAATATTTTGGGGCGCGATACATGTAGGGGCGACCATGTTTCTTATTTACAGCCAACAGTGGTTGAATAAAATTAACAAAGAAAACTATTTTTTATCATTGTATACCTATATAGTTTGAATAGAATATTAGTGGTTTTTCATAATATCGTCTACGTTCTACATATCATTGTCATAATTTCCCACATTTTGGCAGTACTTTTCAATATTTCAGTCTTCAATTTCCTTCTAATTTTTAAATTACTAATATGAATTATGATATATAAATTGAGAAATAAGATGGTCGGTCCTTTTTTTGTAAAAGTTTTACTTTAACTCTGAGTATAAAAAGAGAATTTCGTAACTTTAAATATGTGTATATTTGGAATCGAAAGTAATGTTTAAAATGATCATTACCATAATAAACTTAAATACTTCATAGGTACAGTTTTATTAATGTAGATGGGATGATTGTGGTAATGTAAGAGTTTAGTTGGAAAATATATCATCTATAAATATGAGCATCTCCAATATATCTACTTAATATCCAACATACGTATTTGAAAATTGTATACACAGTAAAGTTAATTTAAAATATGAATGTGAAACGAAAATGTAATATGGATATTAACGTATTCGTATGACAAATTAAATTTAAAAGTTGACGGTGAAAAACTAAAAAATTTACATATAATTTGACGGTGTCTCTTTTTCATTTCCCTTGGGCTTTGTACACTGAGAATTTTGTGACATTTAAATTACACGTGCTCATTAAGATATACTCGTATTTTTTTAGATTTGAAAATAATTTTAGATGTTTATAAAATTTCATTAATTCAGAATTTATCTAAATGATATTTATTAATTTATTTTAAACTAAAATATACCTATATATGGACACAGATACTATTAGAACAGATAAAAAGTGAAAAGAATCACCTGACAGAATTTCTTTATGAACAATGTGGTCGATTATGAGTGCTGACTGATCGATTTAATACCTTTTATGATATCCGAAAACGAGTTTTGTTAATTTTATTAATTTTTTTTTTCATTTATAACAATTCATCATCAGTTTCATTTATAACATATTGAATACCAAACTTAAATCTGATACCAGGCTTTGATTGTCCAGTCAATTATTCAAAAGTCGTCTGTAAAAATCACACTTCCTCTAACTTTACTATCCACATTCCTTTTCCTTCATATTCTCTCACTTAATCCTTCTCCTTTCTTTTACTATTCCGCAATTTTAGCTCAAAGCTCCTCTCTAAAAATAAAAAAAAAAAAATTTTGTCTTTTTTTTTCCCAAAATGTATCATATTTTTATATTACCACTATTCCCCAGTCCTGTGATATTCATTATATATACACTGCAATATTAGTTGGTTGGAAGAGATTACTTTTGTAACAATAAGTTTGTCATGTGTATATGTCTGTATTCAACAAAATATAGGCACATTGTGATATATTGGCATGACTTGAATAGCCTATGTGTAGGATAACCAACAAAAATTCGTTTTTGATGTGAAAATTTTTAGATATGTTGAGGGATTTTTAGTAGGGCAAAATCTTATGGATTCACATCACCGACACGCTAATATCAACAGTATATCTATATGATATCTACTGCTCGGGCACCAGACTGGCGCTCGCGCAGCGGTCTGTGTACACTTATACACATATATACATTAACACATTTTACTGTGTGTATACTGTGCTTGATTTAAATTGTGTTTTGGTTTTCATAATTATTTTAGTTTTTTAATTGTAGGATCACTGTGCAGTACACCAGTGAGTAATAAATATGTAAATATTTTTATATCCTTTTCATTTGTATTTACATTGTAGCTGCCCTTGTCTCCCGTACAGCGGATAGCCATTGTAGTTGGTTTGGGTTTTATTGAATAAGGGCCAGGGATACCTTTTACTACAAGTGTTATCTTCCATATAAGGCGATTTATATTTGAAACTCCATAAGGGATATATATATATGATAACGTTAGATTTCACCATTTCAGATTTCTACTTAAGGGATACAATTCCGAAAAATGCCTGATTAGGTACTTTATATAAAAAGAATGTTCTTTCCAAATTAATAAAATCATTAAACAATTTTGTTCGGATTTATTTAAAAAAAATGTTGTAAAACATTTTGTTTGACATTGTTTGTCTATTTATTTTTTCAAGCACTTTTAAGAAGTTCCCAGTTAATGAGGCTACCTCATTAGAATGAGAAGTTCAAATAACCAGCAAATAAGAAGCACACTGAAAAGCATAAAATAAATAAAATATAAAATTACTTTCAACTTTTGCGACGCAACTTAGATTTGGAATGAAAATAAATTTGCATAAAATTACTACTGTTAGGAATTTTTGGAAGTTAAATCGACGATTCTCTTTTTCTCTCACACGTATGCATACATACCCACACACGCACAGATAAGCGTGGATTTTCACTTGGCACCAACTCTTAAAATCACTGGCAGTAGAAGTATTTTGAAAATTTAATTCTGATCTGATCTTATTTTGCTAAAGAGGAGATTTATGACAAATTTAGTGGTTTACAAACTTTAGAGATTTTATTATTAGATTATAATTATATCTATGCATTTTTTATATTAATTGAAAAAATAAATTTAAATGAAGGGCTTTAAGGTTACAATTTCAAAAAGGTTAAATGACTTTATATAAAATGCAATGCAGATCTTTGACAAAAAATCGTACACATTTTTGAAACAGTTTTTCCTAGCTTCTACTTAAACAGTTTAAGTAAGTAAAAACAAAAATTAAAAATAGGAAATTAAAAACGGAATAGATCACTTTTATTTACATCGTTTGATTTTCAATACAGCGATTTTTTTTTGATAAATTTAGAATGTCAATTCGATCAATTCAAGAATATTGTTATGACCATTTAGAATAATTATTTCTGGGCATTGTATTTTACTTTTGCAATTGTCTACAATATATTTCAGCAACCAATACTGTGCATCATTATAAAAAGTTTGTTAATTTTTTTTTAATTTATGTTAATGAAGAAGAAACAACTTCTATGAGGATAATAGAAAACGTAAGTGGATACGGAAATTTTATTTTTCATTATGATGAGATATTTTGCGACCCTACTTTAACTATTATGTTGAATTTCATATTATCTGCCTCAATAATTCCCTTAATTTGAGCAAACAAAAATAATTGCTATCAAAAAATTCAAAACAGCCAAGTGCAAGTGATACATGCGTAATTAGTGTTTCGTTTGTATTGCTATTTTTTAATACAAATTTCACGTTATATCACGAAAAATACATCTGTTAGACCAAAAATATCTTTGTTTGAAAAACTAACCATTGAATTTCTTGCACTCAACGCCATAACATCTCATATTTGTCTATGAGTGTCAAAAAAAAGACAGAGATGATAGCAACATTTTTTTAAAGATTTGTTAATTTATAAGATTATTACTTTGTTAACATCTGTCCAATTAAGTTTTCAATATCAACTATCGCCTTGCAGGAGTCATCTTTTTATAACGTTCTTCATAATACTGAATGGTATTGATTTTAGAAAACTGATTTTTGTTGCCAAACAAAAAAAACATCTTTTCTGATAGAACCAAACAGAATATTTTTAATGTTAGAGACCTTTCTTCGATAATTGATTAATAAACTAATTTTGTTCTTTAATTTGACACTATTTCTATGGAAATGATAACATATGAAATTTTCCTAAAATCTATATTTCATTTCCAATGTCCGTGAATTTTTCAAGTATTTTTTAGGGCTGCTTTCGGATATCAGCAATTTTTGGGTGTTTATTTGGAGGGAGTGTTGAAAAAAAATTAAAGCAAAAAATACATTATATATTTTTGAATCACATCAAAAGCTTTCCGTTTACCGCTTCCCAAAATTCAAGTGTTTTTACTTTGCTTGAAATTCAACTCTCTACGTCAAATTGTCTCTAAGAAAATACTTGACAGCAGATAGACATGCAAATAGATGAAGGAATACAAAAATATTTTTATAAGCGTTCCGTTTTACCAATATAATAATATTGGTACAGAATACTAAACACGTTAAAAGTGCCTGATCATGTGTTTCAAAACTGTACATTGAAAAGGAAATTTCTGTCGTGAAAATTACTATCAGCAAAGAGTGATTTGATCACAGATTATTAGACTAATACAGTTATGTATTTTGGTAGCATATTATAGACTTTATAAATATAAATGTGCGCTCTTGAACGTGATACTTAATATCAGGGATGTTATAGACGCCGTTGAAATGAAAACGGAGTAATTTGTTCAACAGTTTTAAAGGAAAAATATTTCGTTCTGTTTTTCATTATGGTGTTTAACATTACAAATAATTCAAACGATTAAATTTGTTTCATTTTAGTCAAAGCAAATTATTTCGTAATTCCAATTCAATAAGAGTCCAAACACAAGGTTTCTTCAACCAAAACACATGGTTCCAGCAGGATGGGGCCACATCTCACACTGCTAATGGGTCCCTGAATGCAGTGCGGCAGTTATTTCCAGAAAAAATTATATCCCGAAAGGGTACCGTACCGTGGCCACCTAGGTCACCCGATTTAAGCCCATGTGACTTTTTCTTATGGCGATACTTAAAATCCGTTGTTTACAAAACAAATCCGAGCACTGTGGCACAACCTAAAGAAAATATTGGAGTCTGTAGGATACCCCAGTCGCTCTGCAAACGCGTTTTTGAAAACATGCGTGCTAGACTCGAAGAGTGTGTCAGACTCGATGGCCGCCATTTGTAAAACGTGGTTTTTAAAAAATGAAATCCGCATTTATTGTTATAAAGTTAAAATAAACTTACTTTGTATTAGAGGTGTAGTTTTTTTTTCCAATTTTTCAAACATTGAAATCTGCCACTGGACACCTGTATTATTGTTTTGTTTTTGATATGAATAGCTGAAAAGTTGGATACAATTTAAACATTCTTTAGTTAGGGAGTAGACATCATATTGTAAAAAAATATTTTTAACACCACTCTAATATTAATATTTTGAAAACAATTACCGATAATATGCGAGAAGAAACATCAAAACTTTTTAGAACATCAAAAATAGAACCAACTTTGCGATTTATTTATTGATTTTCATAATAGTTTTCATGGCTCTTTGCATTTTTCATTCAATGGAACCACCAAGGGCAGCAGTCATGCACTCTCCCTTGATCTTTCTTCCACGGCCCTTTTCCAAGACAGCTAACCCTTTTTAGACGTCATATTCCTTGCAATTCATCTTTTAGTCTTAGGAAAAATAGAAATTTAAATACAGGAGGCAGGGGCTATATAGCAGATGACTCATCATTTCAACATGCAACGTAATTAAATATTTGGTCATTGTTCAGGTTGAATAGCAGAGGCTTTTCGTGATGAAAGAAGGTTCTAATGCGAGGGCGTGGCTCTCAATCTTTTCCCAAACAATAGGAAAATTACTGGTTTATAGCAATCAAATAGTAGAAGTAATCACACACGGTAAATGTTCTTGTTTTCTGGTTTTTATATAATAAACCGTCTGTTTTCTCTTTTTTTGTAGCACTTCATCCTTTTTTTACCTTTATAGACAATTCTTCAGAAAGAAAGACCCACCATGCAAACTGCTTTTTAGTTTCGGATTGTTAACAGTATGGCAACTTTAGTCATTCACGACAATGTTGAATACAGCCTCTAAGGATCCTTGTCCAATATTTCTTATACTTCGCTGTTATAATCAACGCATTGGTATTTTTGAGTCTTCCTAATGCTGAAATGTTGATGTGGAATTTTCTGCATTTGATTCATACTAATGCCTAAACTAGGTAGAATCTGCTGATAGGTTATTTTCTTGTCAGTCTTTATTATGAACCACATAGCATCGATTTTGTGTAGTTTATAAGATGGCGGTTTGGCGATACGTTGAAGATTTATCTCCTATTAATGAACCCTATTATATCAAACAAATTTTTAGTTTTTGGGCAATTATACACTTTTAGAACCAATATCAAATACTCCAGAAATATCGTTACCACTTCATTTTTATTCACAATTAAATGAAACTACGGGATGTAGTATTATTTCTACTTCGTTAAAATTTTTAACCACGACCGTTCGACCTTCGTTGTATGATATCTTCAGGTGGGCAATTTGTAAAGATTCAAGCAATTTATGAAGATTTTTATGTTTGCAAATTGCCCAACTGAAGATGTTGTCATACAAAGAAACCTAGGTTGTGGTTAAGAATTTAAATATATTACGTATAAATACAAGAACTTCAATATTTACGTTTAATTTTCATTCACAGCTGAATGAAACTACGTATATTACGTAGTTTCATTCAGTTGTGTATGAAAATTAAATGATAGTTTACATAATAATTTATGTGAATAAAGTAGTTTTTTTTATTTGTAATTTAATCAAAGTTCCTTGGAAGTACTTTGAAAATTTCATTTAACATAGTAATGCATAAGGTTTAGTTAACGTAATCGTGATACCTAAATAAAGTGTTTACTTAAACTAAAAATTCATTAAAAATCCTTTAGATGTAACTTTTAAATGTAACATTTAAAAACTCAATTTAAAAAGAAAATGAATACGCAGCAAAGTAAACACTCGGGAAAGAAGCAAACGCTACAAAAAATTTGTGCCCAATTTTACAATTATGTTACCTACATTGTTCTTTAAATTAGCCCCGCGATATTCGTCTCAAAATCAACCTTTTCTTGAATTTCGCTATACTAATAACTAAATTCGTATCATTTGGAAAGCTATGTCGATACTAATTACACCGCAAAAAGATTGTGTTAAACGATATAAAAGCTACTTGGGATTTCAGTGCCTGATTCTCGAGTACCTTTGCGAGACTTGCTATCTAGTAAAAAAACCCGATATATAATTCGCCTTCTTTCATTTCTTCGCTTGACAGGATTCGGAGAAAAAGAGGAAATTTTCGCCGTCAATAAAATGTACTTCCAATGTAATAAAATTACTCGCTTCCACAAATTTATGAATTTACTCTTCGCTAAAAGGGTCCTTACATAGGGATAAATCGCCCTTCTTGTATATTTTTGTTAACATCTCGGAGTTTTTGCTTGCGGCACTGAATTTGTAGAAGGAAAAAATTGTTAATATTTCGATAGCCAAAAGGAATAATAGTCTTCACACAAGTGATTGGATGTGTGACGTCCCAAACTTATGGAAATTTCCATTTATTTAATTAATTTTACACATTTTGTTTGCAGTAAATATGGCACTAATAAAAAATAATTTTATTCGTTAATAGTATTTCGCCTTACAATCAAAATAATATTTGTAATCCTTTATTGAAATAAAATCTATTTAAAAAAAAATATTTTCTCGTAATATTTATTGCTCATCATAGAGAAATGGTATTATGCTTAATATATGACTAGTACTATTTTATTCGATTAATTATAGTTCTAGAATGTTTGAGAATTTTATCGAATATTCTAGGTATCACTGGGGGTTATGTATAAACACTGCATGTGCAGTAAAAAGGTGGCAGGTGTGTGATACTTTCTCGACTACGACGATTTTGTTTTATTGATAATTTTTTTATATTATATGATTTGTTTTAAGCTATTATTTTTGTGTTCTTTAATTTTTTGTTAAAAACATTAAAGAACACTGGAATAATGCAATAAATGGCTCTGGCGTGTTAGGTTGATCACAGGTTTACGGCCTTTGATGTCGCACTGCCGAGTGCCAGGTTCGAATCCCGGCCACTGGTCATCGGGACATAGGCCATTATAGGACCTAATGACTTGAAGTTGAGCGGAGGTGGGGTGGTAGGGGGTATAAATACTATTTAATTTATAAAAACAGGTACACTGAAATATAAACAGAGCTTCCGGTGTTCGAATTTTCATTTCTTAGTGAATTTAATCAATATAACTTTATGTAATTCATGAACATAATCTTATTGGGGATACAATTTGTTCTAATAGCGACTTTGAGTTTTAGACATCGCATCTTTTTGTAGAAAATGAAAAAACCCAGAGCTTTCAAATTTTATAACAGAGTTCGATCACAAAAACTTCAAATATAAATTCAACAAATGTGGAGACGGAGACAAAATATCAACTATAAATTATACCACAAGATATGTATGACATGTATTCAATCGGCAAACATAAGTGATTAAAAGCAAATTTCAATAAAATGTCTGCTTTCTTCCCCGGTCAAAAAAATACTGCGCCTGTGTTGGAGTATCTGCTCTATATCATTCGTTAAGATGACGTTTTATATTAGATCTGTGATTGATACACTTGGATGCCATCGCCATAACTATTTTGCATTTTTAACATTAGTTAATCCGGTTACCGAGGTTCCATCTCTATCAATGCTCACTTTCCAACCGTATACGATTTTTTATTGAAACTTTCCTTTTTGATGAATATAGGCAGACATTATACCGTTTTCGAGTTAAACCTTACACAACTTCACATAACATGTCAAAACAAATGTTTTATATACTAAATCATTAGATTCTGACGACAGATATTGGTTGAGACTATAAAAAACATCATAGCTTTATTGAGTCGGAAATTGTAAGGCGGAGAAGTTTCCAGAAGCCACAAAAGGAAGCGAAAATAGCGATGGGGGACTCACCGCTAATTTCGTTTCCTTTTGGGGCGCTTTATCGCTTGCCAAATAATGGTCTCCACTTAGTTTGTCAAGTTCATTAATTCTTTGGCTATCCAGTAGTATTGGAATTTGGATTGTGTTGATGTATTCCATAATCGTATCTCTCGATTTTGTATTCATGAGATTTTCTGTAGTATCTGCCAATATGAGTGAAAATGTATCACTTATTTCAAAATCATAAAGGCTTCCAGATATAAAAAAATTAAATTAAAGGAACTTTGCGAAGTAATTTCGTTTGATTTGACTAAATCATGATGGTTGCTTGTCAAGCAATTTATTGTCACAATAAAATTTATCAATTGTCACTGTTCATCAACAGGACTTACAAGTTATCTTATCACGTTTTATAATAAGTATAATAACTGAGTATATTCAAGTCATAATAATTCACCTAAATAATTATATAGCCTTGTTAGCGTAATTTGAAACGAAGTAATTATACAGCGAACAAACAGAATGAAAGATACAGAGTTTACAAAAACAATAGATAATGGAAATTTAAATAATGCGAAATCCGGCAATATTAAATACACTTCATCTAATAATACAAAACAGGGTATTCAGATAAAGACACCTCACTGGAAGAAAAATGTCACTGTTTCAAAACCTGAGTGAATAGTTTGGCAGGTCTTTGGTGACCGATTTCGGTGACGCAATTGTATCCAATACGACATAGGAAGAAGTTAATATAATTAAAGAAAAAAAATGAGGTACAAAGAATACATTTTAGTTAAATACTGAATTTGGGTATAGGTAATTATTGAGTAAATTTTCAATTTAAACTGGAGTTATGATAAAAAAAATTCATATCTTTTTAGTTCTCATTTTACGATCAGACGAAAGAAAAGTCTATAATGAAAGAAACATTTACTTAATATTTTCATGCAATAAATGACTAAAGGTTGAATGTATCAAAAGAAACGCAGTTAACTGAATGCAATTATTATGTTAGGCGTGAATAAACTCGGATTTTAAGTGATAATGCTGAACGACATACTATGACTATTGTATTGTTTAAAGATTTTGCAGAATAACGATTCGAAAGCTATACAAAAATAATACTCAATAAGTGAATGTATTTACGTCTTAATTCTCTTTTTTAAAGATTCGTCCTTTGCACTGATATTATAGTGATAATGATAAAAGAGATAATGTAACATGTCATAGGGCAAATGAAGTTATTAACAAATAATGTTTTTTTTAACTTTAGCACTTGTCGGAAAAATCTCGCAGCGAGAATCAACATTGCTACCTCAATTAAATTATTAGTGTTATTCGTTTACCAAATTAATGGGCAAATAATGAATTTGTACAAAGCAATGTACACTTTAGATTCTAATTTATATGTACATTCAAAATTATATAGAAAATAAATTAAATACTGATTTTATATTTATTACTGTTCTAATTATTGTTTGGAAATATATTGAATACTTATTCTATATTTAATACTCTAAAGGTTACTTCTTTAGCATATAACAATCCCCGTTAATTTCTATTCTATTTCTATAATTGCTATTTTGCTATGTATAGTTATTTGGCCGTAATAATCCGTAAGTAATCCGAAATCATTTATCATTTTCCAGGATAACAGTTGACATTTATGTATTGAAAAATGTTTGTCATTATTTTATTTAATCCTGTGGGCTCTAAAAATTACATTCATCTTTACACTAATTAGTATAAAAAATTAACTTTCAGCGTCCTCCAGCAAGCAAGAAAAATTCATTTAAAAAAATATTAATATCTGTTACCGTTACATGAAGTAAAGAGGGAAGAATGTGATTAACAATCTGAAAAATATCATTCTGATATTTGAAATTATGACGCAAAAGTACTATAAAATTCTCATTCTGGTAAACTATTCTATTATTAGGGTCTGGTCTGGGTTTTGAATATATCTGGCCTATGTTTTTTGTCAATGATAGTAAATAAAAACATATTTATAGAAATGCCTACGTCATTAGTATATCGTAGTGAAATAAAGAATCTTTATAATTTTGTAAAGTTCTTCCGTCCGCCTTCAGAGTCTTATAGTTCCAAAAGTTTAAGTCATCATCTAGTCAACCATTTGTTCGCTACAAAAATTAGTATTTTGAATATTTATCGGGTTAAATTTCTGTTATTAAGTTTATTAAGTTCCTCTTAAAATTCCTCTTATTAAGTTCGTCGTTTTAAGTTCCTCTTAAATTAATGGTTACTAACTTCCTCGTCGTTACTCAGTGTTAACTTGTAATGTAATAGTAAATAGTTAGACATACTTCTATTTAATTATAAATCCTTGATGGAAAAAAAATAAAAAAATATACATTTGCGAGGTTATAAGTGCGATTAAATATTACGGTATTAAACAAGCATCGTAATTGTAAAATTGTCCACAACCTTTAAAATTATCACCCGCAAGCTACACAAATAGATTTAGGTTTCACTTTAACCTTGGATAAATTATTTATAAGATCGTACATATTTAATTCACTTGAGTACAAAGGTTCCACGCTTTTTGCACATGAATATTTCAAATTTTTTTACATATTTTTACAGTCACAATGTGGTTATAAAATTTCGTTACGTAATTTTAGGGATAATGATTTTTTTATAACGTTATTTGTAAATTAAGTTCACTAAAAGGAATGTAATATTAAAGTTTTTAATCACATTGTCAAGTGAACATATATTTAAAATTAAATAAAAATTTATTAAATTGACTGATAAGAATGAATAATTATCATTACATAGAAAAAGAACGTTTATATAAGAAACCTGATTGTACTCACAAAATTTAAAATATTTTTTAAATTTTCAATTCTAGTAAAATACAGACGCCATACATTAAATGTTAGATACTACGCAGAAACGAGCATTAAATACCACAATCTTGGTTCATAGTTTTTAAATTTGTTCTGTACAATATGAATAATAATATTTAAATATTTAATTAGATTTAGGGAGAACAATATTTAGCATCAAACTGATAAAATAAGCTTTTGCAAATAATTTTGATACAGAATTTGGGCAACTCACAAAAGCAACTATACTAAATTTTTAACCATAACATTTTTATTATATTTCCAATTTAAATATTTTACTAGATAAATTTCAGTGAAGTGTAAAATTGGTGAATATTTTAAAAATATTGTGATATTGAAAGGTTACCCTTTTACAAAAACGATTTAAAATTTTCCTTCAAAATTTCATCTGATTTGATATCACTGCTTTATGCATATATTAGGATGCTATCTCAAAAAGGAAGTAAAGAAATGAATCATAAAGGAGACGTGATTAGGTTTATTTCGATTATGTTTAACGAAATTTAAATTTTATAAAAGTATTTATTTATCACCTTTTATGTATAACACATATGGCAGACTTATTGCTACATAAGCAATCTCTTCATAATAATTGGTGTTGACATTTAGTTGGTGGACTGTAAAATATGTTACAAAGAAAATTCTTTATAGCACATTAGACGAAAAAAACTTAAAAAAATAAGTAAAAAGAATAAGTAAAAGAAAACTGTTGACATGATTTGGGATGGGCAAGACAGGAAAAGACAAAGACAGAAAGGAAAAGGTTTCAGGAGAGGCAGCACTTTTCCACTCTATCTGAAAATATTTAGAGACGCGATTTTCCTAATATCAGGATCCAGGTGATTACAAATTTTTGCTGCTTGGGCAGTAAAGGATTTTTCGTGAGTGGTAGAGGTATGTTTAGGAATAAATAGGGTGAGTGAACTTTCAGATTGTAGCCCAAGGCCATGAGCAGACAAATCTTTTAATTACAGATAGGCGATAATTTTAATTATAACAATGTTTTTCATATTTTAGTATACATACGTCGCATTATTAACAAATATTTTTTTAAAATAAACAATGACAAATTTTATGTATCCAAAACATTATGTGGTAAATGACAGAAATGTAAAAGATTCTATTTTATTTGGTAGCAATACACAGACTCCATTTTAAGAAATAGTACTGCAATTCAATAAATAAATAAAAGTAAAAAATTATACACAATTAAATGAAACTACGTGATGTAGTATTATTTCTACTTTTTTTAAGTTATTTACCACGACCTAGGTTTTGTTGTATTACATCTTTAGGTGGGTTATTAGCAAAGGTTCTTTGCTAATAACTCACCTGAATCTTTGCTAATAACCCACCTGAAGATGTTGTAATACAACGAAACCTAGGTCATGGTAAAGAACTTAAAGGAAGTAGAAATAATACTACATCACGTAGTTTCATTTAATTGTAAATAATAAATTTCTACAAAATAATGCCAAATATATTCAATAAATAAAAAATAATACATAAAATAATATTTTAACGAATTTGTTAAATTTTGAAAAACATATTCTGAATATTGTTAATTGTTTTACGAAAATTTCTTAATAATTGCTATAAATGGTCTAAAGTTATTACTGTCTGCAGCTGAAACTTTATGACATATTTGGCAAAGTGATTCGGTCTATTATTATAAATAATAGGAAACAAAAAATTAAGGACTTCACAGGAATTTTGTTCAATAAACTTATATAACAAAAATTATGGAATAAATAAAAACATCAACGGGTCTTATTAGTGTCATTTAATTATTCAAAAGGTTTTTCTGACAGTTTTTGAAGTTATATTTACCTGGGATTAGTAGGATTTTATATATGTACTGAAGAGATTTTATGTAAATAATTAGATTTTATTTAAATTTCCAATTATCTGGGAAAATGTCCGATTTTTTTCATATTTATTAAAAATATTATGTCTGGACATTGTGAAAATATATCGTAATGAAAAATACAATGATAACAATCATGCGTGAAAAATATCGTAATATATGCAGATTTACCGTATGATATTCCTAATGATTTTATTATTGTGCAATCGGGCTAACTACTACAAATATAATACAATAGAAATTATTTTTTTTTTATAAGCTAGTAAGTAAAAAAAACGAGTCAGGCTATTTTATCAAGAATTTTCTAATGTACATATCCCATATTGGACAGCAGACAAAGACCAAAAGCGAGACCGTTTCGTCAGTCTGGAATGGACATCATCATAAAAGTTATTTTTATTACAATAATGTATATTTCATACTAAAAAAATATGGACTCTTTGCGAAATACAAACAGAAAAACTGGTTTGCACAGCACCCAACCCGAAATACCAAAGCAAAAACATAACGGAACACCATCATAAAATTTTACATGTTTAATAATCATAATACACCCAGATTTTTTATAGTATAATATGATGTCAGATATTGTTTTAGATATGTCAAATGGAACATAAGATATAATAATCATGGCCGACAGAAATATTGGTAAGAGAAATATTAAAGACAGTAAGTACCTCTTGTTGTAGAATTTTTGGACGTATCTGGAACATCAGTTCCAAATACGTCTAAAATCATAATACTATATGGCAAAGGTCCACGTAAAGAAAGTCAGGGCATAACTAATTGTAAATAATATTGAAATTTTGGCTGAATTTATTCGTTAAACCAGCTATATGTACATAACACATTAAATAGATATACTATAAATACAAGAATTCAGAATCACATTTTCATATTTTTATTATTAAATGATTTTAAAATATAATAACAGTTTTAATGTAATTTAAGTCAATGCCAGAATATAATTGCCAGAATATAAGCTAAAATGATTTTCTCTAATGGGATAAAGCTTTGTAACATTTAAATATGTGCAGGCGTAGTAAGAAAATATAATGCTTTATTATTAGACACAAAATTTAACGAATTTACAAATTTGCAAATTGCTCGCACGTACGCACACACGCACGCACAAACACACATACACATGTTTCAATAAGGCAAAAGATCAATTTAAAACTAATGAAATATAAGAAATAAAAATAGGTAATATAGAATAAATAAAAAAAGAAGAATGAAGAAAAACGTTTATGAAGTCGAATTTGAGAGCATTTGAAAAAAGTAGAATAATTGTAAGTTAAATTCAACTTAGTGTAGAGCACACGTATAGTAAAATATTTTCTAAAGTCTTATTATATAATTATTACTAAAACCAATATGTAGTTAGATATAAAATTTTTCCTTTTGGGAACTAAATTTTGTTCATGATTTAATAAAAGTAAACTTATTGTTCAAGACTTTATATTATTAATATATACATTTTTCAGAACATCGGTATACTATATGGATATTTATTCTGAATCATTTAACTAATTTGCAACTTAAAACTATTCGATAATTTGTGAGTATTGGTGTGAGAATTAGGGTGCACATAGGTTTGAAATTATTTGAATACTTCTTGCATATGTCTAATATACGACTGAATCCCGTAGCTTTATTTTACACATGGGCAGTTTGCAGTATTCCGTTGCCCCAAAAGTCGAGGTACTAACGTAAACTTTCACCTTTTTTCTGCAAAATGAGGCTAAAACTACGGTGCTACGTATATTTTTGGTTACGCTATGTCTAGTTGGAATTTTGAAACTACTTTAAGAGCACCTGTCGCTCATTTGAGGAATGGCCACCTTTTAATATTAGGCATCGATTTTAAGATCTTTTCATGTCAAAAAATGTTATTTTAATAGCTAGGCATATGTATTAGGTAATATTTATAGCAATAATACCATACAATAATTGTTTTTGATGGACGGATTCATGGAGACATGAGACTGACTTGAATTATTTTTGTACTTCACACACTACAGACTCTTCATTTTTCGTAATCATCCACAAAGGCAGATTTTTCTGAGTTCAAAAAAATATTATAAACATTAAGAAGAAATCTTAATATTTGAATTTATTTTTTGATTATTTTATTTATTTATGTATCATTATATTAATTGTAAATGAATTTTTATTAATTTTTCCGTTAACTTCTGCATATGGTTTAAGTTTTTTACAAACTTTAGTAAAGTATAAATTTTCAGTAACATCGTACTTTGCAGAATAATATTTTTTTCTTAGCAGAACTTGAAACAATTAGCTCACACATTGAAACTCAAAAATTATTATAATTTATTGATTTTATCTCATTTATTGTGTAAAATATTTTTGTGGTTAGTACGTATGCGTCTTTACTTATCTTACTTTCAAATAGTGCTTTTAAGTAAGAAAACTAGTTCGCTTGAAATTGCAACCAAACATCGTCATAGACTACTTCATGTACAAACTTTAAATACTACATTATCTTTACAAAATCAAACTGAGTGCTAGCGAACATTAAATGCAAACTTTTCGATTGTTATCTCTCTATAGAATGAAAGCTTTCGAAAACGCGGTTTAAAGTTAAGCTAAAGAATTAAGAAGGAAAACCCTAACCGAAAATATTAAGAATAAATATTTGAAACAAAAATTTATATTTTTGCAAGCTCCCTTTCATAATCAGCATGAGGCGAGTCATGATCTATTCATTGACTTCCTTTTAAGCTGGCTTGAAATTATTTAAAAAATATTGCTATACTTGTTTAAATATTCGGTCATGTATATTCACATCGCTGATGATATTTGGATTTAGAGCAGTGTAGCAATTCTTGAAGCTTTATTGTCGTTTTTTATTTGAAAATTATATAGTTAATTCACAGCGTAGGAAGGACCTTATAAAATTCAGTAGATTGAGGAAAATTAACAATATTTTACTATTTTAATATTTATTTATTTCATTCATTATATATACCCTTTTGTCCAATTTTTCTTTTGGCATCGAAGTTTCCAGAAGTCTGTAAAATAGAGGTCTTGTAAGGTTTTGATGTCATTATTTTCGTTCAATTTATGTAAATTCTGTTCTTATTTAGTCTAATGTCTGTAAGGTTTAGATCTTTCAAGACTTTTGTGTTTGTTATTTTTCTCTTAAGTATGGGCGTTTATCATATAATTTCTGAGTGGAAAATGTAGGAAATAAAAATCCTATACCATCTTTGTTCATTTTATCTTATAGTCAATTTGGTTTTTTATCTGTCTGTACGATGAAAGTTTTTTAAGATGGACATTTTGAGCTAGTTGATATATCACAAACGTTTATAATATATGCATTTTGATTGATTTCATGCACTTTTTTCCATTTTATGTGAAAATATTGAAGTTATTAATAAACATTTCACTAAAATAACGTAAAATATCTTCAATAATGCCAAGGCTAGAAAGGATTTACAGCTCCGAAAATGAAGCCATGATAAATGTGTACATAAAATTGAACGCAGAAGAAAATTTAAAAATGTAGAGAGAGAGTAACGTAGAAGAAAAGTGTGATTATGAAAATCGAAAGGGGAAAACTAGCATGATATGACTACTTGAAATATAACGTATTTATCAATCAAGACATGAGAAGACTGTCATAAAAGTTATCAAGTATGAGTTGGCTCGACTTTATTAGGATCTTGCAAGTTTTAAAGTTATTTTACTACAAAAACTCGATGCTATTTATATAAGAAGACGATAATCCCCTTAAATTAGGGTATAATAATTTCAATTTTTTTTTACAATTTTGCATTTAAGCCAGAGTGATGCAAAACGAACAATTTTTATTATATTGAAAAATTAAGGTTGCTTAAATGGTTTGTAACAAAAAAAAATCATCACTCGATTAATTTAAAAATCTGTCATTTAGCACGTATTACCATTATTAATTAGCATTTGATAATATGGAATTAATCACTACAAATGAAATTATAACAAAGTTAGAAACAAAGAAAATCAAGGTTACAGTAAAAAGCAATAAACAAAGTTCTAAAGAAATGTCAGTGCTGTAGATATTCCTGCTGGTAAAAACTAAGAAAGAAAAGCTTTGAAGGAGAATCAGCGGCAGAGATTTAGGCAAATAATTATTTGATGGCAGTACAGTTCGTATGAAAGGAAAAATATATAAAAACTTCAATGGTCAAGAAAGTAGGTATCTAGAAATTTTTCGATTTCGTTTTTGCTTACGAGACGTATTCAGTTAAGGTTGTCAAACGACTGAAGGATTAAATCCTTGCGTCTTGAGCAAAACTCTAATCTTGTGTAGCGTCATTGCGATAATCAATAATTTATTTTGAGACACAAAAAGGTGCATGAAATTCAATTATTTACAAATAATGTGATCACCGAAGAATGGAATTGACTTTTTCGTTCATGTGTTTATAAAACCCAAATCCAAATTCTATGCTTCTATTTTGCGGATAATTAATTACATTTTACGGAAATACAAAGATTTTATTCCAATAGTTCGAGTTTATAATAAACATTCTTAACCGGATGCGAACTTGACACGGATTATTTTGCATCATTTACTATATGTGTAGGCTAACTTTATTTTAACTTTTAGTTTCATAATTTTGTCCAATATTTTTTATCATAAAACACAACCAAAAAACTCCCAAAACTCATTGCGTGTAATGATCACAGAGTTATTCATAAATATTGAATTAAAAGTGAATAAATTTACTTTAGAAATAATAATAATATTTTTATCAACTAATTCATATTATTTAAGGTACCGATATAAAATGTATTCACATATTATAAGACTCCGCACAGTAATTAGACTCAACAGCACGGTGATTCGAATAAAAACAATGTTGAAAAAAATTTATACAATTGTCTCTAATATACTTGGTTATTTGCGCATTAAATCTTTTGATCAAATCATCCACGTATTTTGGAATATTTACGAATCAATTTACGTAAATTTGCTGCGATTAAATCTGACATAGTAACCAAAGCGTTGTTCACGGTGAATAAAAATAATAACCACAATTTTGATAATACGTATTGTGGAAAAATTAAGATATTTTTCTTTAAAGTTCAACTTTTATTTCAAAATTGATATTTTTTATGAGCCCAATATTTACAAGTGCATATTTTATGAAAGGTAAATATGTGTGTTACATATATTTTAGCATTTAATTTGAGTAGTTGCATGTTAATAAAATTTTAACAAATCTTTACCAAATTTACGTGAAATATAGTTTTTACATTAAGTTTTTGTGTCCTTAAATCTATTCAGACCACTGTGTACCCAAAATTTATAATATGCATATTTAATACCTACATGTTCCTCTTTGTCTCTTGTGCTAAATTAAAGTGCTAGGTTCTATTTGGCACTAACTTTAATTATCTTTAAGATTATCATTTTTTCTAAATGTATTTTGTTACAGAACGATATTTTACGACATGAGATTCAACTAAATGAATTTTAATGAAACTGTATTTTTATACCTATGTATTTTCCGTGTTTTTCTTTATCACTGGTTGTGTGAAGTCGATTCAATATTTTTATTAAAACTATATTTTATTTTTATATTTTAATGCTTCTTTTGCCAAAAGTTTTACAAACTCACCAAGAATTAAATAATACGTTATTTATTGTAAACTAAGATGGTATTTGCTATTTTTAAGATACATACATACACGCGTGCCGTATGTACATTTATATACACAAATATGGGATTATAACAATAATATTTTACTGTGTTGACTTCATCGTAGTCAATACTTCATGCCTCTCTATATACCTGTACATACTTACCTACCTACCTACTAATATTTTCCTTGCCTCATGCCTATACATACTTATCTTCCTAACTACATATTAATAACTTAATTGCTTCGTATCTTTATATAAATCCGTATACAAATTATAACCAGTTTTTTGTAATAAAACGAAACCTGACAATCGGTTTTCGTGTCTCCGAGTTAGGGCTACGCAAACATGAAAAAATATATATGCGTCGAATTGAGAACCTTCTCTTTTTTTAAATCGATTCAGAACAAAAATGACGATGATGTTTTTTGAGATAACGTGTCATTTGTTATCTTACATTCTAAAACCGTCGAGAAATTATAATTAACATGTACTATTGTAATGAGTTGTAATCCTGACTAGTTCACGCCGAATTCGAATAGTGGTAGCGTGACTGTAGTCTAAAATTACATGTTTCTTATTATCAAATAACTTCAAAAAGATCAGAATATTTTTAGAATATACTATACTTAAGTACTTCATTTCTTTTAGTCGTTTTGCCGGTGAAATTGTCTTTTAATGATGTTGGGGTTACATTCTTACCCATCTATACTATACGTGGGATTTAATAAATATGGGAATAAATATACATATGCGATTACGTATACAAATTTAATATTTAATACAAATATATTTTGATTTCATTCCCTACTAAATCATATCTTATGAATATTATACTACGGTGATCACTTTTATTATTACGATTAAATTTCACTGAACCCATAACATGTTACAAAATATAAATAACAAGTAGTGCGTCAGAGAGTGATATAACTATCACATCCAAATCATGCAGCCGACTGAGTAGAAATCGAGTCGCGAGCATAAATATGTATCGTAGGAACTGTGAAACCATCAAATCTCCCACATTATTACTTAGAAATTTTGCATAGTACATAAATAACTTTTTCAGAAAATTTGCATGGATTGTGGAAAAATAAATGAAATAAATGCAAACTTTGTTTTAATTATTTATATTTCTTTTTCTTGACTTCAAGAATATTTAGACAACTTTAAACTAGTTTATCGTGACAGAGATTAATTAGAGATCAAAGGTATTTTTGAACTTTTTGTGTGATATTTCGGGAAAGTTTGTTAATTGATTTAGAATATTTTCAGTAAAAGAAGCCTGGACATCATTTCACATAAGTTTTTCCAACTTACCTTTTTTATATTAATTTTTTCAATTTATTATTTTCTTATTGTAATATGTAAATGATCACATTTATATTGCGGCTATAAAAATAAAGGTACCAGTTTTCATATTAGTTTTCCAAATATGACGAAAACATTTCATAAGCTAGTTAAAACATCTTCAACTTGGCAAAGTGCCGAGTTTAAAGTAACGAATAGTAACAATATTGGAATAAATTTTAGGAGAGAACGTTGCTGTAACTTCAATGCATATTTTCAGTTTATATTTTCAAAAATAATTTGTCTCTATTCTCAATATTTTTATTATGCATATTTTCGATATTTTATTTAACTAGGGATATTTTTGGGTTTTTTATACACGTTTTTCAAAAGCTACTGAATTTGGCAATACCCTAACTTGATAAAGTATAGAGTGCATAATACGAGATACTCACAATACTAGGATCAATTCCCGTAGTAAGAGTTGGAACAAAAATTAACACTTTTCGATTGATCGGGTTCAGCCATGGTCGAGGTGACTACTGTATCACTAACTACTAAAGTAAGTGCATTTGCACTCTTGTAATAAATCGTCTATAACGGCATCTGTATCTTTTGCAATAAATCGTTACTATGAGCGTTTTCGACTATATTATTGTTATAATTTCAAATTTCATAATAATTTTAAAATCCAACATGGCGGCATCTGTCTCTCTCGAAACAAATTTTTCAAGTTTGATTAATTTCAGGGTGTTGAATTCTAATTTCAAAATTTTTTGAAACCCGAAGTAGCGGCATTTGTCTCTCTCACAATAAGTCGTTGCATTCGATTCAAGTTTAATTATGTCCAGTTTCGACTAATCTTAGGGCGTTGAATTCGAATATTACATTTTTTTTAGATCTGAGATGGCGATGCCTGTATGTGTTGAAATAAGCCATTATTATATTCGATTTTGACTAACTTTAAGGTGCTAAGTTTGAATTTTGCAAAGTTTTTGAACGTTTTTGATTTTTGCAAGTTTTAAAATTTTTGAAAATGGCGGCATCAAATTTAACGCCATCAAATTGTTTGGAAACGAACATAGAAGCGATTTAATGCAAATGACACATTTGTATTTGAATTCAGTAATCTAAACTTAGTCGAAAAAAAATAGTGGCCATTTCGATTTTTACAAATATTATAAAATTCTAGTTCAACATTATAAAATTGTGATCACATACGAAAACGAATATTTTTATCCTTTCTTAAATATAATTCCAATTTAAAAGGTCCCATATTATAATTTTCTCACGTTTAATGAAATAGCGGTGAACCAGTGGTGTGGCAAATAGGTTAGTAGGTCTCTTAAATTATCTTCCTTTTCTAATTATTAACTGAGATGTGAGACAAATTAATTTAAAAACTTACATCAACATTATTTTAAATTAATTTACCTCAACCGAAACCTAATTTTCTCTAGGAACTCGTTTAATCAAGTTTTAAATAATTGTGTTAGTAATCCTACTATAGGTATTCCTAATGTGTTCTATCATAAATAAATTACAATCGAGCAGTTAAAACAAAAGTGGAATATTGAGATATAATTCGATTATGTAGGACAGCATGGTACAATTATGATGATTACGTGAACACGGTAAGTTGTTAAGGGCTAACGTGAGAAACGTGTGTTGCTACAAAATCTACGCAACTCGACAAAATTGTAGATTTGAATAATATATTGTAGTGTCTCGAGACTTTAAACCATAATTTTATTCACATTTTTAATAGTACCAAGTTTAGTAGGCAGTTTCACATTGCTGCTTTAATTATAAATAGTATTTCAGTATACAAAGTAAAGTTTTAATACTTTGAGTATAATCTCTACAGGTCTTGAGGCGTTAATATTTTCGCTTTCATTTTTTAGTTTATCTTTGCAAAGTCAGATTCTTTTGAACAATTTGAATATCAGTAGAAAAGGAAAGAGTACGGATGAAATAATTCGCCCATTAGTTCACAAAGGCAGAAGTTATTATGATTGTTCATTCGAAGAAATAAAAAGCGCTTTTTTTGGGGAAAAGCTTTGAGTCGTGCATTATATATTCGTGCTTCTCTTTGTTACTTTGCTGAGAATAATACTAAGAATTTTATTATTTTTTAAATAAGACGCTATCGTTGATATTAGCCTTCATTATTTTTAAGCGGTATTTTGCTTTCTAGAAATAATTATTTTTAATAACCCTCGACAACATTACTCAACTTTATTATTGGATCTCAGTTTCATTGTTATATCCATCCGACAATATTATGTTGTCTCAAAAATTAATAAAATATTTCTTGGCAATACATTTTTTTGTGATTTTTTTTGTAAAAATATCATGTTCTTTTTCTAAAAATATTATTTTCTGAAAATAATAGCGTCTATTTATTTAAAACCATGTCTTCCTTGATTCAAAGCTGCTTCGAAAACGCTCTATCGTAATCACGCCTTTGGCTTTACGTCATGTCTATGTAAAAAAAGATAATTGTTTTAACCGATGTTTATAACCTACTAGTGTGCACCTATTTACAATTGCATTGAATGTGATTGAAACGAATGCGCTTGTCTAACATAATAATTTTGGAGAAGAACTGTCTATATTACGAACAGTATATTGTTTTTATAAGAAGTAAAAGAGTATTTCGTTAAATTGAACAGAATAGTCATTAATATAATTTCTTGTTATTAATATCCCTTCCAAAAATATTAAAAGAAAAGAATCATGTTTTTTCCTTACATGAATAACTAGTATAGCTAATGAGTAGTGTTGCTAAGAAGGTCTTTTACTTCATTTAATAAAATTTGCCAACATTTATCGAAATTCATCGATTTGCGTTTATGAAGATCACTCTGGTGTAAGCATTAATTTCTTAAATGCTTAATTAATTAATTAAATATTATCTTAAATGCTCATCTATTTATATTATTGTCGAATAATATATTTTGATATTAAAACTATTCAATATAACTGCACATTTTAGTTCTATATTGGAGCATAAAAGAGCGGGTAAAATAGGTCTAATCAGAATAAAGTCCTAATGTCTGGAATGAAGTTGTAATAATAACAATACAAACTCAAATAGCCTCCCAATGCGAAATATTTGATTACGTTGCTTAAAATTGATATAGTACGTTGTTGTATATTTGTGGTCATCTGATACACAAATGAAAAAATCTGTGCTTTATGTATTGAAATAACTAGATTAAATTAATTTTATTCATATACTCCTATTGTAATCCAGTTTTAGATTTTACTTTAACCGCTTTCAAATACCCTTGTATTCATAATTTATTTCCTTCCCTTTATCTGTTAATTTTTCATATGATTTAAAGAAAAATCGCTTTTTTGTATTATCTTTAGTATATTATTATAATAAATGCACAATTAATAAAACTAAATTTCGTTTGGTCATTGTGTATACGACATGATTCCTCAATGTGCACTAAAGAGTATGCAACATTATTTTGTATCATAAAGCTGTCCATAATATAAGTTTCTACCCTTAATAGTAAAGTAAGGGCCGAACGAAAATATTTTGTCTTGATGGTGTTGCCAATGACTCGAATTACATCGTAACGCCTCGGTATCGAAAATTAAACGAGGTATATATTCAGATTTTGATTTTAGTTTTTAAAGAAAAGTGATGGAGGTATATGTTAATTACGCAAAAGTACCAAAATTCGACATTACTTTAATATATCTGAACAAAGAAAGTTTTGAAAAGAGAGTGTGTTTCGTTTTTTTCTTTATTTTGGAAATTTTCATTCCAAAAAAGAGTTTTTTTTATAAATGCGTGACAAAAAATTGCAAAGCACCTCAAAAATATGCTCCACATGTCAATTTAAAAATTATCCAATAGGGAACGGGTTTAATTACTAGTTTTATATTTAACAGGATCGTAACGGTTGCAGTTACATATAAGTAAACGAGACTTACGATCCCAAATGTTAGATTACTGCAAATCTCGGAAATAATATTTGTATTACATTTTATTATAATAAAAATAGACAAATTTAAACAAATTAACCACACTTTGATCGTGGTAAAAATTTTCCAGTTTTCTAAAACATCGAAGGCACATTGAGATAAAAAGCTAATATAAATGTGTTGAAGATGACGCTATTTCTTTTTTATTATTCACTCTGTGTAAACAAGGAACGATTTTCTGGTTACTTTTGAACTATTTTTATAATAATACTCGTAACCATTTTTTAAAGAATATTAAATTATAATGTAAAACATATAAGCAACCTAATTTCGAAATCAAGTTATAAAAATGAGCCGAGTGATCTTATGTCACCTATGTTATATCCATATACTAAAACATAAATGTAATAAACAATGTTGTACGTACATCAGTGCGATATTGGATATTGTCGTTTTCATAACATATAATACAAAGTAACGATACATTTGTATCTCGGTTCAGTTAACAAATGTATCTTGACGACATGCGAATTGTTGAACTAGATAATTTCGAATGACAAAACTCGTCTGATTCTCCGAACTAGGATGGTATAAATGAGAAAGTACCATCGTGTCTAGAATAGATAATGGAGATGGATAGTCATGTCAGATGAATACACGCGTACGATAAGATGAAACTATTGCCCGTTCATAAATCTTACCCTTGTACGTTGTATTAATTTGAATGCTTTAGAGCAAAAATTATTTTTAGTTTATTTTGGATAGAAAAATACAGTGTAAATTAATTAAATTTTTTTGATGATGGTTTAATCTAAAGACCCTGTTTTTTTTCAAATGGAGTACGTATGTAGTAGACATGAAATAAATGAGGTGAAATTGGCTTTCAATAACGAATTCACGTAAATTTTATGTAATTTTTCTTAGAACGAATTGTCTCATAAATTGTAAACTTTGCATAACATAATAAACTGCAAGTAAACTTTACGGTTAATTCTTGTGTTATAATGAATTTATATTTAAATATTAAAATGGTTTTTACCTGTTTTTCTTAAGGTGTATAGCGAACAATTAATTATGGTCAGTGTAGATAGTAACCGGGTAATCGTTTGCATACGATCTTCTGGTAGCTGTTTTATTTGTATTTGTCGTGATGGGTGTGATAATATGTGGTAATGAAGCAATTAAAATGAATGCTACTATCGATACCATCATTAAACCATGAACCTCATGCCAAATCAGGGATCTTACCAAGAGAAGTTAAACAGGCACAATCAAGATGGGGCTACTTTTTGCTATTATGAAGTTGTTTTGACCACATTCTAATCCCATTATATATATTCAATAAAATTTGAACTAACGGTAATTGGTAGATATTTTGTTTAACAAATATGTCATGTTAAATAAAGCTTCTAAGAAAAGAAAGACGCGGAAATAACATAAGACGTACTAAGAAGCTGACCACTGCGAGTATGTTGTGACAATCGGCCGTGTCCCTCTCGTCAGTTTTTGCCGTATATTTTTTCATGCGTATTATAAGAAGTTCCAATGAAAAAAAAAATATTTTAAGAAAAAAGTAACTAAACAGGTAACAATTATTGTTAGTAAAATTACAAGAAGTGCTTATTTATATTTTAGGGTAGAAAAAAATAATTTGTTTTCGAAGTGGCAATTTTTGTTCCAATGTTGTTTATCAAATATAACTTCAAAATATTTAAGAGGAAACAGTAATAAGTAAATATTTTTATCAATTATTATTAATTCCAACAATGTTTATTTAGTATTCATACATTGTTTGAAAATCAGAAAAAATAGGTGTTTTTAGAGGTAAACAAAAAGTGGTTGAGAATCAGATTTCAAGTATGCGGTTCATTCAAGTCAGCCAAGACCTCCATATACCTGAAAATGCATTTAAACACAAATGACATAAAATTATCTTTAACTAATAAACCAATACCGTGGCCATTATCATGATCTTTATCAGGTTTTTTTCATTTTAAAGTTGTATACCACTAAAAAACCCCCATTGTATGGAATTCCGAAAGATTAACGTAACACAATTGTGTAAGTCAATTCTCTGAATATAATATAATCCTTATCAAACAATGCTTATAAAAAATAACTTCCAGATTAATTATAATGCATAGATCCACAAAATTATTTAATTTAATGGAAGGTGAAAGGAAAAAATAATGGATTAATTTGTCAAATATATAAACCTCGTACTAGAGTTACATACATATCATAAAAAATTACATACAAAAACACGGAGCGTGGTTAGAAAATGACCTAAAAAATAGTCCAGTTAATTAATAATTTTAAAAAATACAACTGCGTAATATTATTGTTTTGCCGTAAAGGACATTTATATGTTATAAAACGAGATTTTTTTTTACTTAAATGGCTCTTCTTTATGATAAGGTAAGTCACACCTAATGAGGATTTGTTGCAAGTAAGGACCAAGAATGGACGATAATATTGAGGTAGATTGCCTTTCGCTAGGCGAAGCCAGGGTGATCAATAGGATGTTATAAGTAATAATGTATTGTCAACATTACAAATTGATAAGTACTATTCCGAAATACGATGTTCGTATTCTTGAACATACAACCTGTAATGGAATTTAAGGACTTGGTGACGAGTGCAGTAGAATATGGATTAAAATTTATGAATTTCGTTATTAGCAGAGACGCTAAGGTCGCTTACCTAGTTTCCTAAAAATATTCTGTCGCCCACCATATAAATGTATACATCTGATTTCTAAATTTAATATAATTAACATAGTTTACAATAATTATATATGTGTGGTGTAGTAGATTCCTTAAGATCCGCTCTAATATTTTGAATAAGTTACAAAAGCAATGAAAAAAGTCTTACAATTACCAAGGTAATAAAAAATGTGATCATCATTCAAGATACTCTATGTCTATGTGGGATAGACAAAAATCTTATCAAACGAGAGGAAGATATCTTCCACCTAACTGCCTAATATATCCAACAGACCTATGTGCACAAATCACAACAATACATAATATGCCTAACCTTGTTAGTAACAAGCCTAATTAAAACAGTTGAAGACTCATAAAATTTTGTTCACAAACTAACAATGAAATTGCTGAAACGTAATGAAAATATTAATAAATATTGGTATCGCGCGTACCTGCATTCACACCCGCACGCGCACAACACACGTACGCACACACGCACACGCACGCGCGCACGCACACAAACACACACACACACATCCAAATCCATCTATACGTGTGCATTTATGTGTGCACACACGCACACATAAATGCACACGTATATGCACATGCACACGCACACACGCACCCGTATTTTTTATTATTTTTCCATTACCATGTACATAACAGCAACTAAGAATAAGCAATTGGTTACTTAATGTCGGTATTTAGATTTATATAGGCAATCAAAGAAATGACGACAATTCCGAATGAAAGTTTTTCCTTTAAAAAGTTTGAAATATCATCATTATGCGACGGAATAATGGATACATAACGGTTCAACTTTCCACTCTAATATCGAAATGCATTAGGCGAAATTAAAATGTTTTGAAGACGCAATCAGGAAGTTTTTTATGAAGTCGATATCGAAATGACAAAACTGTAAAGCGAAAGTAAAGTTTTAGATAAGAAAGCGGAATGCCAGTTTTATTCGATGCTTTCATGCCGGTTTGAAAATTTACTGATGTAGAATATTAATACAATCATTTGGAAGTAGAGTCTAATTGAAGAAGTAATTGAATAGTCGCGTTTTAATCGAATTAATTTCAACAATATGCAATAGTTATACTTTAAATAAAATAGCAAATAATTGTAATAAATGATAAACAATTTGAATGTAAAGAAATTAAATTTTAAATAATGGACCTTATATTGGATTTAAATCCAAAACATCTTATTGCTTGACCCACAAATGCTACGAAAATTTCATTTAAAAAATTATCAGTTTTGAATATGCGCTGCTCTGCCTGAAAATTTGGAACTACTTCAGATGGGCCACTCAACTATATTTCAAATTTTAATCAAAGCACATAAATTGACTTGTGAAGAATACACATATTGTGGTTGAAATTTGAGAACCGTCTACTAATTATATTCTTAATAACAAATATGCGATTATTTTCTGTTTGTTACTTTTTAGTTAAATTTTTTCAAGCAGTCTTGTTTTTAATTTAATTTTAATTATTAATTTTGTATTTTTGAACTTTTAGTAAATTTTGAATATATTTGGCGTTAATTTTGTAGAAATTAATTATTCACAATTAAATGAAACTACGTGATGTAGTATTATTTCTACTTTCTTTAAGTTTTTTACCACGGCCTAGGTTTCGAATCTTTGTAATACAATGAAAGCTAGGTCGTGGTAAAGAAATTAAAGAAAGTAGAAATAATACTACATCACGTAAGTTCATTTAATTTTTTAGTAAATAGTTTATTTACACTTAATGATTAAAATTTATCTTATGGTTTAAAATTTTATGACTTTAAGTGGCGCGTAAAAGTTATGATTAAGGCCATAGGATGTAATAGAACTGAAAGTAAATATATAATACAAATTTGGAGATTTTTTAAGCGACTTAATCCCTAAGCTTGGAATTCATATTTGATTTTCTTTGACAGACTCGTTTTTTCCTTTTATCTTAGGTACCCATATAATTAATTATCCGAATTCATAACAGTGAAACAGCGAATGTTGTTAAAGCAACGCCAAACTCATGTAATATTTGCACAATTCTGTAATTAATAAAATGTTATGATCTGGTATAATAAGCATTGTTTTGAATAAGCGCCATGTATGAAGAAACGGGTGGTTAAATATCGACACGACAAAGATTTGTTCAAAAAATTAACATATCAGTTTCCTTTTTTATGAAGGTAAAACTTACAAATAAAGGTAATAGATAGAATTAAGTGGCATTACTCTTGTGGCAACACGTCTGCCCGTGTGTCCATCTATTTGTCTTATATCTGTTGAGTGCACATCTGTTAAATTGAGGATAATATTATTTTTTTCACAAAGAAACAACGGTTTGACAGATTATCCAATTTATTCTTTTTGGATTCATACTGTAACTAGTTCTATCTCGAAATCGCTATTATGTAAGAAAGGTTTTTTTGAATAATAAATACTACAAACAAAAATTAATGTGAAATATTAAAAAAGTTACGTAAATACTAAAATATGGAAGAATGTATGAAACTCACGTAGAGCAACTTCCCTTCGTACTTAATAGGTTTTATAAAACATTGGTTCTGACAGAAATAATACAGATACTAAATATTGATAAAAGTAATAAATTTGATATTTATATAACTTTATCTAAATATACTACTAATTATTTTACTTAATAACAGTCACTTGCATTGTATTATAAGCATTATAAGCCTATATATACTGGTTGTATGTATTCCATTCGCTTGCTGTATGATAGCTTTTAAATTTAATATCTGCTAAAGTAAGGTTAAAAAGAGATTAGGAAAATAACATTCTTGCAAAAATATATAAACTACAATGAATTTTCCCAAAGCTAGCACATTTCAGACCATTTTTCATTCCGTGCTACAAAACATACATAAAATAAAATTGCCTTTTGCGTATTGTTTAATTGAAATATTTCATTTTTTCAAGTTTGTTCCCTTCATTTTTTTCAATAAATCACATAACACAGCTATCTTTTTGGTGCTGAATTTTATTTTTTTTTTAAAAAAATTAGCGTCATGGACTCAGGTTACTTCTATAAAATTAGTGAAACAAAAAAAAATTAGTTTACTGATAGTGTGCACATACAAAAAAATTAGTTTACTGATAGTGTACACATAGCTACAAACAAGATCATGAAATGCTAAATATCAAAATTATGTATTTATTGGACACTATATTGTACATATTACTTATACACAGTATGTAAAATACAGTGTAATATGTACAATGTGTTATTTTTATCCTTTTTTAGTAATAAATTGAACTCAATTCAGGTTGCATATAAGTGTTACGTTCATAACTACTGTGCAATAAATTAGAGTTTGATATCTAGTATTTGAATGTACTAATTAATTATATGAACATACTAATAAATTATGTTAAAATGTTCTTTCTTTCGTAATTCTTTTTCATTGCAATTGCTGTCATTTAAATCCTATCTAATCTTCTCCTTAGCATATAATATTTTTAATCAGTTCATAATGACTATTCTACTTTTAGCTTTAAAACTTTGATGTAGTACTACTCTGGTATAGAAAGGGGTATAATCTTATTGAGACTACGACTTCCCAATTTAAAGCGCTAATATCTTCAAATCTTAAATCGATAAAGCAGTAATAAATAGAAATTGATAAATTATATCTTTCAATTTTTAATAAAACTCCTGAATTTTTTAAATAAATTTCATTCATGTATTCCATGTGTTCTATAATAGATATTTATTTACAGTTTATTGTATTTATATTTAAATCTTACAGTGAGTTATACAAAGTTTAATTACAGGTTTTTATATATTGTACGCTATAGTAGCAGTAAAATAGATGATAACAAACTAGTGTCATCCATCCAATATTATTTTCATCAGCTGTTTTAAAGAGGAAAAATATAATAAGACTGAGATATAAATATTCGAACATCTAAACATAAAACTCGTAATTGTTCTTTATTCCACATCCAAAATGCGCGAACAACTACCAGTGTTACAGCGGATGAGTGACTTTTATAATAAAGAAAAGATTTCTTTTCATATTCTTGCAAGTTCACACATTCAGTTCACGACAGCGTGCACGGTGGACAAATATATAGTCAGAACTCTTAATCAATACGTATTTTCATTTTCCAAAAATTGTATTAATACGGATTATATTTAACTCAAAACCTTTGAATCGTGATTAATTAATGACGAATGGTATTGCGACACTTATTTTTTATTATATTTTAAATATTTTTGAGTTACATATTTGTTTTGTCTTAGGGGAAATGTCAGTACAACGTTGGGTATAATTTAATATTAAATTTTAATAGCTTGTACTATTTTTGCTACTTTTATAAATATACAATCACCACTCGAAAAAGTGGTATTTGACCATTTTGTCTAAATTTTACATTAAACCACGCAGCTATGCTTAGTAAAACCTGCATTAAAAACATTGAACAGATTGGATCAGTTTAATCTGCTGGATTGAAATTATTTGAAATTACGTAAACAGACGTGTTACGAGGGTCTGAATTAAATTACACCCGATTAAGGCAAGATAGATGGGCAAATTGAAATGCAAACAGATTAAACCGGCAGACAGACAAATAGATTAGACGAACAAAGACATATATATGTCTGTCATAGAAAAGGGCTTATATTAGATAAGGGCTTTTACTTGAATCTAATTATTTATTTCGCATGAGCTTATCAGTCTGGTCATAACACTGGGTGCTTTATAGGAGTGTCGGGAATTTATTCAAACCCTCTCTAAACTATCGATTAAATATTGACGACGAAAAATAGGAATCTGCGTTAAATAAATTGAGGGAATCGCTGTGGGGTTAAACGATAGGATGAGAATATTAATCTGATTCTGTCTATAGTAGTTCTAACTTTATTGTAATATACTTTTGAACCAGGCGTGGAAATAAATTTTGAAACAAATCTGTCAATTATTTTTTGCAATTTCAAGTACAAATTAGTAATTTTATTCCAAGTACCACTATATTTCAAATATATATAAGTATTATGCGATCTAGAGGCCTCAAAACTATCTTTATTTTAAAATTTTAAAAGCTGATCAGATTGGTACTAGCTAATGAAGTCTGTAGTAAAGGTATGATACTACTTCTGATTTATGTTTCCATAGTTCCGTAGATATTCATATAGTTAGAAGCTTAGACAATAGAATAAGTCTACGTGTCTATAGATACATGGTTGTCCAGTCAAACCAAACGAGGAGATTCTCAGATAAATTGAGAAGAAATGCGAAATCGAAAAACTTTCGAACACGGACGCTTGGCTGATTTTTTTTAAAGTAAAAGTCAAGTCAACATAAAATAATTTCAGATCACCAAATATTTTTTTTCTTCGAATCCTAATTAAATAAGGATGCTATAACCATATCTGACCAATAAATTAAAAAAGGGCTTTGGAGTGTTGACACGAGGCTAGTCAATGCGTAAATTCTGCCCACCCATGCAAAGCGAGGGCGGGCCGCTAATTAGGAAATATTGGGTAGGTTTTCACAGCGATAAAATTATAATTTAACAAGTTTTTCAACCGAAATTCTTACCTCGTTGGTCAATTCCAATCTGAAATTCAAATAATATTGCCGTTTATTTTATATAACGTCTACTTTTCATTAGCTACATAAGATATACGAAATTTAAAAAAAACACCAAATTCGAGGGGAACAGGCGTGTGGAGATTTCTATACCTTGACCTTATGAATTTCAATGGATAAGCTAAATTAGTAATTTTAGCCATATCTTTTATGTCGATTGAAAAAAGTCTCAATTAGGTCCATTTATGCATAGTCAATAACATTAGAAGGTATATTACCAACCGTCAAAGCGTCTACTGCTGTCGGCTGAATTATTATAGGGACTCGACGGACGGACACCCGTACATCTATCTCATAATCTTGTATAAAATTCTACTAAACCTATTTTACATCTCCTATGTCGAATGTATAAATACCACTCTAAAAATATTTGTGTATATATATATATATACATATATATATATATATATATACACACACACACATACAATATTATGTGTGTGTGTGTGTGTGTATTTGTGTGAAATATATAAGACATTTGCAATACTTAATACTGTCTGATGTGTAACTACGATGACAAGTGTTTAAAAACTAACTTAATTTTGAACAACAAATAAACGTGTATGCCACATTTTCAATAATACAATTCGCAAATTCAATGTAGAAATAGAGCGCAGAGTTGCATTCCTCTGTCTTGTTAAATTTCTTTTTCTACAAAAATTTCGAGTATTGATCAATATATCTTGTTTGAGTCAAAAGCTGATACGAAGTTTACAGCACACTATAGTGTCGGTCAAAATAATTGGCTCAACACGCTAAGAGTTATAAACTTCACCTGGGAGTAGAATTTAGATTGCATTAATTTGGAACGTTCTTACTATTTTCTATATTAAACAAATAAATCTATGAAGCAAACGCAAGTGCGTTCAAACGATTAAAGGATGTATATGTCTTAGATATAATTACGAATTTGAATGAATCTGTCTTCGTACGTTTCAGTACTTCGTAGCTGACAAATATGTAAATATTCATGAAGCACCATATGCCCGGACGCACATCGGCCCCAAACATCCCCGTTGAAACACCCTGGTGTCTAATTGTACACGACGGCTATTTGCATAAATTTTCAATGAATATGCATAAACTTCTGGGATAATCTCGACCTTCGATTAAGAACAAACCTCAAATGATGTTTGACAATATGCAAAATGGCGGACTTCATATTAATTAAAACAAAGAATGTGAGTTTGTTTATTAATTTACTGGCACATTTTTTTTAGAAATTTATGCTTTGATCAGATGAGAATGTCATAATTAGTTTTAAAACTATTGCTGAAATCAATCTTATATACATTCTGAATGAAAACTTATGGTCTCACTTGTTCACCCTGACAAAGCATTACACTCATTTCTCATTAATTATACATGCATTTTCCATTTATTTTGGAACTTGTAAGTAAGATTTTAATTGAACCTTAATTTGAGGGCAATTGTCAAAAAGCAGTGATAAAAAGTTCGGAAAAATATGTTTAAATGTTATTTGCAGCTCTGATTCAATTAAGTATTTAATTCCGATGGCAAAATATTAACTAAGAAATATATTATTAACCGCCCTTTTTTTCCCATGGGTGGGCAAGTTTTTCACATATGACCCTTAAAAACAAACTTAAAAGGTTACTTAAAAATTTTGTCAAAAGTTTTAAAATGTTCGTCAGAAAATTACTGAATTAAATAGAAACTTTTAAAATCACTATAAAATATAATTTACATTAGTTTAAAGGATTTCGATAGATTTGTACAATAGGCTCTAGAAAATAGTAAAACATTTTTATTGAATTTTATGTGATACATAATTTTATGTAATATATATATATATACATTATATTTATGTAGCTTGTGTGTATGCTACTTACTTGCAGATATTATTGTAGAGTTTTTTGACGAGAACAATGTTGCCATGCATTGTTTCCAAGTATCTTTAACAATTTAAGTAGCGCACGGGAAGATATTTCACGACGAAGGCTTTTTCTGAATTTATCGGCATTCAACATTATTAGTCGGGTAAATTTCAATCAACTTTTATTGTCAATCAGTCTGCACACTAGTGAAAATCGGGATAAAATTTGTTAAGTAGTTATTAAGAAAATCGCGTAATTGTAGAGGAACACAGGTAGCGAGGAACTATACTTCGTAATTTTTCTCTGCCCTTTCAGGTTTTTATTTATCTGAGAACATATAATTCGTGGATATCTATTTAGATTTAAACAGTATGAACTAAGGACTGGTATAAAATAGTAGAATTCCGTAATACCCTGTACAGTTTATAAGTCTAATACGCACTCGGTTATTAATATTAAATCAACTTTAAATTTTGAACGAAGGATTACATTTCCTAAACATGGTTACTTCACTTTCATTGAATTTATGTTGTATACATATCTGCTCTTTTTTCACTTGCTATACGCACATACATATATGACTATATTATATGTACACTAGCGTGACCCGTGCGAAGTCTTCGCATTATTTATTCCATTATGAAGCTCAGATGACAGATCAAACAAATATTTTACTAAAATTGACATATAGAGGCGCAAGTATCAAAAGCATTGAGCTAAAGCGCCACTTTATTCATACGTGAGTGGATTTGAAATTAAACAAAAATTTTACCGACCGTCAATCATATTGACGTTGAGCCGTTAGATGGCAGCATTGCTGTTTTGTGTATATAATTTTAATAATTAATTAATTTGCAAAAACAATAGCAATAATAAATTTTTTAGTTGTGGATGCCGGTAGAGCAAGCAATTATCTATAAAATGATATATAATTTATGTGGATTAGTTGTGAGGTTTTTTCTAAAAAGGGAGTGTAACATCTTAACCTTAGCGTATTAATATATATGATACTTACATATGAAACGTTTTCTCCAGATTCTTCTGGCTATAGTTAAGTAATTAAAATAATTTGCATAGCACAAAGAAGCATTTTGATGTGTATTTCTTTAAAATAAAAAAGTGGCAGTAAACGACCACATACTATGCTCTGCAATTCATATTAAATGACAACCAAGTAAATTATATGACAGATTACCTTATCTTTTCAAGACCAGTGTTAGAGTGCAAATAAAATGCTTATTGATGCAAGAATTGAATATTTATATATTTAATGTAAACTCTGTTTTAATGTAATTTCACCTCTTTTTAGTGCTTTCTTAAAAATTTATAACAATTTTTGTTATTTTTATAATGTGTAATTTACAATTTCTTTTCAAATAAAACTTGAGTCTATTTTATTTAAATTTACACATTTATCGGTCCTTAGCTAAAAATGATATATACTATTAAAGGCCATCCATCAATAGCTCTGTGTCAACTTATTATTAGAAATATTTTATTATGAAAATAGTTTAATTTAATCTGGTTTCACACTTAAATGAAACTACGTGATGTAGTATTATTTCTACTTTCTTTAATTTCTTTACCACGACCTAGGTTTCGTTGTATTACAACACCTTCAGGTGGGATATTAGCAAAGTAATACAACGTAATAAAATGTAATACAACGAAACCTAGGTCGTGGTAAAGAAATTAAAGAAAGTAGAAATAATACTACATCACGTAGTTTCATTTAAGTCTGAATAATGAATTTCTACAAAATTAACGCCAAATATATTTAATATTTAATCTGGCTTTTTAATAAGTATACCATAATCAGTATTTAATTTGGATTATGGTAGAAATCTAGTTCTGTGTATTAAAATAGCTGTGATTTGATATAAATAAGTGAATAACTTGATAAAATGAAAATAAAATAAGGCCTCGCTCCATTACCGAAGATACCCTCGTCTAGATTTGCGCTGAAAGAGAAGTACTTATATTTTGTAATATTTTCTATATTATCTGATAAGACTATACTAGGCATAATGTGGAGATTACATTCAGATAAAAGTGAAGAATTTCATTACGATCATTTAACATAATTAACAGGAATTCTTGTGTTTTTTTTAAATTTTTATATCTAAAAAGTTAAAAATAGTAAAGATTCCTTTATGATACTTTGTTCTTCATCTATCATACTAGAAATATCCAAACTATTGTCAGGAAATCATATGTCAAATTTATTTTTTATGGCTTTTTATTTCTTTGTGCTGTTTACTGTGATGCACACATTAACTTGCATTTTTTCTAAGTTTGACAATCAAAGATGGCTCTAGTGGCAATTGTTTTACAAGATACGATGGACAGTATTGGTGAATGATGAATACGTTTATAGCTAATTAATATATTTTTGTCCTTTTGTGTAAGTAATTATTAAAATTAGTTCTAGTAGTAGTAGTTATTAAAGTTAGCATTTAAGGATAGATTTCGTTCAACATAAGAATTTATTGATTAATATTTGATTTTTTCATATTTTTTTAGTAGTACTTTATTGGAACTAGAGGCATCTACATTTACGGTTCATTGAGACAAAATTTAAAGAAATATACGTCTCTCGTATTTAAATTTAAGCTTTTATTTGATACTAAAAGACGGAACTTCTAGAGGGTAAATAGTCTTTTACGTAAAAAAAATTATTTTGACAGTCTTTGAAAGTATTTTTTTCTCATTTTATTGTTCAGAAAACACTTTTCTGGAACTACCCCAAATTTTATCTTTTTGTATGAAACAGTCTGAGCAAAAGGGCAAACAGACAGATGAACAGACACCAACGTGATTTTACAACTGCTCTCTTTCTCCAAAATGGTAGGGATTATTATGTACTACAGCGAAAATTTTTTTTAACATTATGGTATCATTTAAGGTACATATAAAAATGTAAATTAAAACTTTATATTACTCGTTAATTCTTGTTGGAAAAATATATGACATAAATCATTAAGACACCTAAAAGACTACACAATAAAATTATCATCTTTATTTAATTAGATAAAGGTGGAAAATGCATGCCAAAGTGAATGCTAAAGCAATAGAAATATAGTGATCCCACCTTTTTATTTGGAAAAGTAAAGTATTAGCAGTTTGTCTACCGTTGAATCTGAATTAGCAAAAGTATATCCAACATGTTAAAATTCTTCTTTGCGTGTCATTTACTTCTTTTTGGTAAACACTTTGCTTAACTACTGTATAAGATCACCCAATAGACCAAATTTGACGATAATAATGAATATTTTATCCCTAAACCTGGTAATGATTGCCCGTATTGCAGAAGTTGAGCAAAAAAGTTATTGGCAATTCAAGGACGAACCCTCGTTAAGATCTTTAACCTAAATAAGGCGAAATATTGAATATGAATAAACAATTCTTCACAAACTTTTTGTTACTGGAATAGTGTTAAAATAAATTTTATGTTTATATTTTTTTTACAATATGTGGAGCCCCGTATTTTAAATTTTCTCTGAAAATGTTTTGTATTGGGGAGATAAATATTAAACGGGCATATTTTTTTTTTAAATCTATGATTGTTGTGGAGTTAGGTACAGTAGAATTATGTATGTATTTAAATACGTAAATTCTATATACTTCATAAAGAGTTGAATATTTGTTCAGTTTTTATTGTATTTCATTCATTTGTATATGCTAAGACAGAATATCTATTTTGATTGTCTCAACGTTATTTTGTCTGACGAAAATTTTCCGTATGTATGTGAAGATATTTTCATGGTCCATTCGTAGAGTATCATAGTTTATACTTAGAGAAGCACACATTTGTTCCTCGGCATTTAAAACACTTCTTCGGTCGCGAACTTAAAGCAATATGAATACTAAAATCTCTCACTAAAAATTGTAAACCTCTTAAAATCCACTTCTGCGCCGACTCGAGTCTCATGAATTAAATAATTTTGTCAAATTGAATATCAACAATTGGATATTTCAAAAGTGCGGAAAATCTAACAAAATATTTAAACCGTAGATTGGTTGTGATATTGTATAAACCTATATTTATTAATATAAGTTTATACAAGGTCAGAATATATTTTATCGTTCATGAAGATAAAACTTCCGAATAATTGTACATTCACTATGAAGTTATTTTGACACGTTTGCTGTATCTGAAAATCATTTTCAGCTATTCAAATAAGAAACTTTATAAAAAGTAAGGTAAATGATTATTATTATTTCAATGGATAATATGTTTAATAAGTAATATGCCATTTCCAAAAAAATTAGGGACTTTATAAAATTATAAGTTTTAATATTAGAACTGACTTTGATTTTTTTCTTTCAGAAACGTCTTTTTAAACGTCTTGGCTGTGTCTCACACAGAAAAAAAATTGGTATGGCAATCAAAACAAATCACGTTATTATTTCAGGGTGGGAGGTGTAGAGGCAGGGGCAACTATATGTTTTATGTATAGCCAATGAGGATGGAATGAAATTAATAAATGTTTCATCGTCTCTTACTAAAAACGCCCTAAGGGAATATTGATTGATGGCTTTTCCAAAAATATTTGGTTTTTTATCTTTATGACAGAATAAATTTTTATGAATTAAGTTAAGTATTATTTTTCACCATCATCATCCTTGTAACAGAATTTTTAGGTAAGAATATTTAAAATATTTTCTTACGTAGTTTCATAAATTTTTCATTTGTAATGTTAACAAAATTAATTCGCGTATCATTTTGTACGTGATTTTGTTTGTCTCCGCGGAATTGAAAGCCTAAGAAATTGAAAGCCTTAGAAAAAAGAAAACTTAAAAAAATAATTAAAAGCCTAAGAAAAAAGAAAACAGGGGAATCTAGTGAAAAAGTAAGTTTCGTATCCTTTACTTGTGAACAGCATTTTTTCAAATTTATTGAGACTTGTTAAACATAGAAATATTTATTTGAATTCAATTTTCCGTAAAAGCTGATAATGGAAGGAAATACTTTTATTACATAATATGAACATTTTAGATACTTTAAGAATTCATAAAAATCAAATTTGTTTATTTTTCATGGCAAATATTTTTGATCTCGACGGGAACATTTAAAAAATCGGTCAAGCGACAAAGTACCTTAATAGTTATATATATTCCATTGGTATAACCAAATGTGCACTCATCTCGTTTTTTATTATTTATTAAATAATTGTAAGAAAAAGTGAACAATAATATAGACATAGCAGAGAGTAGAGAAAGGGGGCAAGTAGATTTGCATAAAAGATCTGAGAACAGTCACAAGTATGAAAACACTTTTCACAGAGAAAATTGGTCATAAAAATTAACAGAACAGAAGTAGTATAAACAATTTTATAAATGGCTTTATCAATAATTGGTAATTTATAAAATTTCCTGACATATATTTAATTCAACACGGAGTGTGCAATACGGTCGTATGGTTGACTGCATCTCTTGGTATTTTTGATGCAAGTTACAAGTTACGTCGTAACAAATGACAACTTATTTTGAATTTATTTTGAACCAGTTGCAAGTTATTTTGAAGCAAATTTGTTTGCCAACTAGGCTTAAAGGCAAAATATAGTAAGTAAAATTTTCATTTAATTTGAAAAAACCTATTAAATATTATATGATTGGGTTACACGAAAAAAAACATGTATGTGGAGGTACATTATCTTTTTTCCGTTTCATTATCTTTTATTTTACATCTCAATACAAAGCATCTGCTGAGGACATTTACGCTCACAGGTGTGACAAAAAAATTATGACAGATAGCTTGACGTGAGAAAATTATAACGGTTACATAGTTTTATGGGGAAGTTTAACAAAAAAACTGGATTTATGAGTGATCGTAAAGAATTTTTGTAGGAATTAAAATGAGAAAGTTCAAAAATAAATTAAAATACATTACAAATAATAATATGGACATAAGACAATGAAACTCGATAAAGGAGGAAGGAAGATTTAATACGACTTAAAATAAAATTCATTTTCATTCGGGAACGTAAATAAATATGAAAATTTATTTTAATAAACTGACCTCGTCCTTATAAACTTTCCATAAATTATTGCGATATTTTCATCTTTAAGCTTTCTTCCAATTTGTTAGAGATAATTTATATTCTTGCTTCAATGGGCTAGAGACAATTTATTTCATTCGATTTTAAATAACCAAATTATGAACATTCAAGAAAGGAGAGCATTGATATAACGGTGGTGCTTAGGGACAAAAGGCAATTGTATTTTGCAGGAAAAATACAGTTAACAATTATATTTTTGAAAATTTCAATAAGTAAAATGTATATTGTTTCAACTAATGAATGATATTGAAATCATGATTTACTGACAGATAGTCTTCTTAATTCGATATTGATTTTGCGTTGAATTGAATTGAATTTTGATTATATTGCTCATGGCAACAGATGTTTATATAAATTGATCTATTATGTTACAGTCTGTGATTTAGAATGAATCGAATATGGATCCCTATAAAAATGAAAGAATCCATTGCTGAAACCAAATAATGATATTAAAGAAAAATTATCAATATCTATTTCAAATTTGCATTACATTTGAATAAAAAGAAGTTGTCCTATTTCACCTGGGGGACATATAATTGAAAGTATATAAATTTCCTGGTCCTTAAAAATAAAGCTAGGTAATCGTACTGAATTAATATTTAATAACTTAGTTAATGATATATTTGCTAAAACGTCACATTTACACAAATATTAAGTACGTAATAATATGCTTTCATAATTTCGTTGGCATTCGCAGCGTTGCTCGTGTGGAAAGGAATGGAAATATTGACGTAATTGAAAAGTAACATATTCTTGAAAATATTGGTTCTTATCATAATAAATGGCTAAATTATTTGAGATGCATCTATAAAATGACATTAAAAGAAATACGAATGCTTCCTGCTCTATATGATCGTAGGCTGACACGTTGCCGTGATATGATACTGATAAAGTAATAAACAACCATCCATACATTCATCTAATCAAAGTTTCGATATATTAGTAAGGATTTGAATTTATCATCTTATAATATGGATAAAATTTTAACATGCTTTTGATTTTTATTTCCGTTTGCATAATCTTTTATATTCATACATTATTTAATTACTTGTTCATATATGGAAATATATTTCTATAATATTAGTATTGCTTTACGCGTTAAACTGTAGTTTTATTCTGACTCTAAAAGGGATTTAGTGTTGAAAATGACAACCACTTAATTAATTTTTTTCAATTAATATAATTACATGTTTGCAAAAAAGTTATTTTCGAGTTTATGCTTTTTAATCCGAATTTGTGACTCATATGATCGTATTACTACTAGTTTAGACCCGATTACAATTAAGATCTATTTTAACTGTAACATTTACGGCTAATCTAAATGAAAATTAGTAATATTTTTGCCACACTCGAGCACTTAATTTCAGAAGAATCAAATGAAAGTAGTTAACTAGACGAAACCGCTCCTGCGAAACCTATGTATAGACCCATCATAGAATTTCCCTTTTAAAGAAAAGATTTGAACGATTTTATCGAGTCATTAAGGAAAAAAAAGGAAAAGGTTTTGATGCGATATTACAATTGATTTCGAGTTTTTTTTTAAATTAAATGCATTATTTGCAAAGGTATTTTACTTGATGTTTGTGAAACACTGTTACGTTGTCTTTGATTGTGGAATTATATATTTCATTCTTTTTCTGTTTTGAAAGCATTCATTCATATTATCTTTTCTTTTGTTTATAGTCGTTAATTTTATTATGAAGACTTTTATTAATTTTTTAGTTTTAAGAAATAGGTTTTATAATTTGTGAGAAATTTGGAATTAACAGAATATTATGCATGAGTCAATAGTTCAAGATTCGGTTTAAATAATAATTTATTTTTCTCACTGAACCAGCAGAATGTTAGTTTTTCCATAATAAATACCTTATCTTTTGATCCTGAACTTTATTCCAAATGGAAAATTACAGGTTCCATGGATTATCCCCTTAATTCCAAAACATACAATACTTTTATTAATTATAAATATGAACGATGTACGATCTTTTGGAATTTATAGGAAGAAATTCTGATATGGATATTTTTTGACAAGTAAAATGACTAATAAATTATTTACTTCTTTAAGGGATCTCTGTCAAAAAATATTTTTGTAAGGAATCTCCGTCAGAATGTATTATTTTAAGTTAAAAATAAACGTTAAATTTTAATTTCATCACTGGAGGTAATGTTTGTAGAGTTTACAGTTATGTCTTTAATTATGGAACATACTGTGCTATTCACATAGTCTATAGATATTTTCTTATGTTTCAAATGCACCTTAAAATAGCACGAACTTCTTTTGTAAATGAAGCTCTTTTGTATAATTATAAATGGACGGATACGTGATGCACGTTTAACTTTCTTTTTATTATACACGTGTTTTTCAGTTAGTAAAGACTCTTGCATTTTACATCGGCTTTATACGATAGTCGTCTTTTTAAATAAACCCTGTTTACAAATGAGCAGCCTGAATTCGCGTTATTTTTTCCCGAAATTTAGTTTTTAAATTTATCATACAAAAAGGTGTAATACGTCATGTAGTAATGTAGCACTTTGCCTAAAGTACTATTTATTTATTTACAGGAAAGGTTGGTTGAAAATAAAATGGCACTTTTCTTATATTAGTGGTATTGTGTGGTTTTAAAAGATGTAGTGGGTTACGGAAAGTTGTTTCTGTTTTTGGTAACATGTTTTATCCTTACCAAAATATTAAGTATTTTGTTATCTCGGAAAGAAAGAAAAGAGAATCATGAAGCTTGAGTTCACCTTGAGAGTTAAATAAAGAAATCATAAAGCTTAAAATTTAAATGAAAATAATATATCCGCAATTTTGCAACAACGATCCTTTTTAATTAAATTTTCACTTTTGAATTTTAAATAACACGTCTATGATTTATCTAACGCCTTACTACCTACAAGTTGAGAAATTAATTTATGTGAATACATAATTTTTTAAAATTATTTAAACACATTTATCAAAAATAAAAAATTATTCGTGACAACTTATCATATAATATTACGGGTTTCCTATGGAGCTTACTGAATGTAATAACTTGGTATCCTACATCTCTTTAGTTTATAAAGAAAAGTTGAAAGAAATAATTTTACATTAAAATTTCATACGTTATTATGATTTTTGTCAGACTGATTGATAGATGTGGTCAAATAGTTAGTGGGGTGAGGGGAGGGGGGCGGCGGATTTTTAGGCAGAAAGCGTGACATGCAGGAAAAGTAAGTTATATCTCGACAAGGGGATCCTTTATCAAAATATATTTTCTCAGTTGAAAAGCCTTTCCGTAGCATCCCACTTCATAGGATCCCCGAGAAAATAAAAAAAATGTATTTTTTTATATCTATGTATCCACGTACTATATTTTCGTCCAGATCCGGTTGATATATTTGGGGAGAGACTATGAGGGTTTAAAAAGGTATTTTCTTAATTTTTTTTATTTCTATAAAAAAGGCCATTCGTATTTGATAACTTAATAACTTTATTAAAACCCTTATCGCTTTGGTTAGTTTTAATTTTCCCATCAAATAATATTACGTAAGCACTGCTTTGCAGATATAGGCTATAACTTAACTTCTTTTGGGTTATCTATTTGCAAAAAGTCAGTGTTTGTTACTTTTAGCCTCGATTTAAGAAATCTCGAGAAATTCTTACTGTTTATTATAGCACTGTCTTCATCCCCGTCAAACGTTGTCAAAATATTGAAAGAGGCAACCACTAAGCTGAAGAGGATACCGAATATAAACGTGGTCACAACGTCAATATTATCGTACATAAACATGTCCGGAGACCTACATGAAAAGGTGAATGACTTGCTAATAATATTTCGTAAAGTGAGTCTTGATAAAGTTAACAAATATGACTATATTTATATGGAAATTTTTTGGGCTTAAATTGACATAGCAAGGGGGTGCTACATCGCATATTATTAAAAATAATTCATAAGTGCATAATTATAAACGAAATGAAGAATTTATTTCAGTAATAGAAATTTAAGACGAACAATTTCAGTATTCGTTAATATAACTCACATTCATAATGCAAATAATTCTAGGATAAATTAATTGTAGTTACTAATGTTGCCGTTATGAGTAACTCAGTATCTTATTTAGACCTATAGACCTAAACATGTCTTAGAGGGACATCTTTACTTGCATTGTATAACGTATAAGGAGTTCTTTGAATATATATATATATATATATATATATATATATATATATATATATATATATATATATATATATATATATATATAATTATACTTTTAGTGCTTTCTATTGACATTCTAATTATTGTACTACATTTTTGTACAAATTGCGATTAATTTATAGCACAGTGTGTATTTTATGCCAGTTGTATTCGAACAACAACTTTTTTATCTAAAAGGGCGGAAATAAAAACTTTAATAATGACCACCGATCATTCCAACTTTATGAAAATTTGGATTTAATCCCACAGCGCAAAGAAAAATGTCATCGAAAAAACTCAAAAACAGAAATTAGTCTCGCAGGATACTAACAAAAATGATGCAGTAGCTTTGCGTTAACATTGGTCCAATGAAAGCTCGCTGGCGAATAAAAAATCTAGGTTTTCAAACATATCGCCCTATAAAAAATCCGCTGCTTAGCTCAGCCATGCGGAAAAAGAGGCTATATTGAACCAAAGATCACAAAACTTGGACAATTGATGATTGGATGATTGGAAGCAGGTAAATGACATGATCGTTGCCTTATGTGCTTTGCAATTTATTAATTTGTCCATTACTCAAAAATAGTGAAAATATCTCAGGTTTGTTTTTCGGACGAATCAACCATGCAGATCCTCATAGATAGAACTGAAGTTGTGAGAAGAAATCAAGGGAAAAACAAAGCTGGACGTGTCGTGAGAAAAGTAACGCACTGTCTTAGTATCATGGTATGGTCCATTACCAGCAGTCAAGGAATTAGTAGATTGTACATTGTCGGAGAAACGATGCGTCGGGGCCAGTATTTAAGAGAACTGCAAATAAAAATTCATCCTCAACTCCAGCAGTGGTTCCTAAATAAAAATATCACGTTCATGCATGACTCGACGCCTAGTTACAAAGCAAGAAATATTACAAAATTAAACCAAGTATTTATGCTCAACTAGACCGGCAATTTGTCAAACCAAAATCTAATTGAAAATCTTTGCAATTTATTATCAAGCGTCGGCTGATCGAGCCCTTAATACATGTTTGGCATAGAAGTATAAACATTAAAGAAAACTGTCAAAAATGCATAGAAAGTATACCAAGAAGGTGTCAGGCAGTCATAGATGCAAAGGGTGACACTTGCAAGTATTAAACTTAAGGCATAATTTTAAGTATTTTCATATGAATATCTCATTTCTTTCACTATTTATAAACTTTACAAAAATACACCATAAATATACTTTGTAGCTTAATTATAAAACAATTAATGACATTTTACCAGATGGTACTAATAATTTCATCACATCATTACATATATATATATATATATATGTGTGTGTGTGTAAAGAGTGATTTTTTTATAATAAATTCGATTAAACAGGACAGCCTTTTATTTTTACACTTTGGGATTTGATTCTAAATGTATCATCTTCCTTGTAATTTGAGTTATATCAGTCAGCTTCCTTTTATTTTACTATATTCAGTCACTAGCGTTATCTCTTTACACCTTATAGTTTCATTCCCATACCCGCAGAAAAGCGAAGAAAGAAAAAGCCCACCCATACCCGCAAAGAAGCGGAGTTATAAATTATTTTCCTACACCTTCTCTTAGATGAGATCTTGAGAAAACTTCGTTTCAAACAAAAAACTTCTTTACTTTTGGTCATGTATATATAATGCAGCTTTTAATTCATTCGAAAATTAATAAAATTGCTTTTTAAGAGTTAAGGTTTCATTTGCATATTCTTCAAATAAGTAACCCTTCAAATGTCACAAATGAATTAAAGTTGCGAAACATTTAAAACCACATTAATATGAATTATGTGATGGGCAATTTACAGTTAGCCATCCGTGTTCAAAGATCTAAAAAAATATATATATCATCCAGATTTGGCTAAAGCTAAGAATAAACAATCATTTAGCTAAAGCTAAGAGATAACGAGGGTCAAAGAACTGTAATTCCGAGTAAAGTTTGCATCACGTATAAATTGCAGGACAATTGGTTTCATGTTATTTACATTCCAAAGAAATTTTTGTTTCTTCTTTGCTTTAGTATAATTTTCTTCAGTTAATTTTATGTATATAAAATAATGTATACAACCGAATGAGCCTCTCCCTCTTTAACTAATTTCCTTTTTGGTAACCGCAATAATATGTGTTAATATTTATTAAATTATATATATATATATATATATATATATATATATATATATATATATATTTATACATACACACACACACATGTATACATACATATACACATATATTAAAATAAACTCTCGGCATTGATGAATATTTAAAAATTATCATAAAAGTATTATGATAATCGCTTAATATAAACATTGTTCTGGCAGATAGTCAATCAGACGTTATCCTGAATGTAAGAAATCTTCAGGCTACTAATGATTACATTGTGATTTAAACATTTTTACCTAAACTCTGAGCGTACCTTAAACTTTAAAATTTTTATATTAATTTTATATACTCTGAGTTTGAGTTAACAGAGTAATTTATTTATTTCGGTAAACGTGCTCAATGTACCAGTGCTAAATGTTACATTTGAAAGTAAATTTCATGGAAATAATTTAAAAGGAACAGATTGCGTACTTAAATTAAATATCGGTGGTGAAAAATTCATAAATTCCACAATTAATGCATTAAGCGATTAAATGAGAATCAAAGTAAATATTTAGACAAGCGGAGGCTATGACAAGTTAGTTTCCATTTAAGTAAGTTAGATTATTATACGACATTACGAATGAAAGCATATAAAGATCTATTGACGTAATTGTTGAATAACTTTAATAAATCTGTAAGATATTATCTCACACACGAATTCTGCCACTGTAGAAGATTTTACGAATAAAAAATATAAAATTTATCAATTTGAAAAATAAATTAGAATAATATCACAAGTTTTATTAAGTAAACCTTTTTTTATTTCTAACGAGACAAACTTTTATAGCAATTCGACATGTTATCGAGAAGTGTTTTTCATATCGCAAAATGAACGAATTAAACGTAATCAACGCTACTCGTAACGCTACACTTTCTATTTAGTGAAAAAGCTCTTATACGCTTTGGCTGCTATCATCCCTTCGTCTTTGCAAGATCAAGGGCTGAATAAAATGTACTTCCGGTATAATAAAATCACCCGCTTCTCCGGCAGCACCTCTTACAACCATTTAAGGACTTACTTTTCACTAAAAGGGTTCTTAAATGTACGAGTAGATCACCCATCTTATATATTTTTCTTACTATCGTCGAGATTCTCTACAAAATGTGTTGTTATGAAATAAAGAACGGAAAAATGTTTGGTAGCTACAAGTCACTGTGATAAGATCTTGGCACCAGTGACTAAGATGGAAATCGGTAGCCTATTATTGAGAATATATGTTCGTAAATGATAATAGGATTGAATAAGGACACTTAAAACTACTGGTGGGCAAATTTGCAGATAACTAAGACAAAACTAACAGTGTGAATAGAAGGAAAAATATTACTAATAAATCCAAAAAATTCTTGTGTAAAAAACTGAAAAGAAAAAAGCAAGTTTTATATACAATATCAAAATTTCTGTAAACAGTTATTTGTAGTACCTTACAGTCAAATATCGGTTAACAGAAATTTATTATTTTTTATTTTAAATTTATTATTAAAAAAAAATATTTTTTTAATACTCTATATTTTAATTTAAAGCTTTTTTACTCAAGCGTTTATACCAGATAACTAACAAGTTTAACAAGAAAGAAGATGAAGAATATATTTTCTACATATTAATAGGTTGTGCATAAAAGCACAGAGCGCTATATTCCTATTAGCGATCTATAGACTCGTGGCTTCGCAGCATTCACCATATCATATTTCAAAGAAGGTTATAATAAGAATTTTGGAACATTTAGTAATATTCAAGAAGTCAAGTCAAAACTACTACAACACAAGCCAATAAGACATTTAGGCTATTGTAGGTTGACACTTGTTTCAATTTTTTATGGTTTCTATATAGAGCAAATATAATAAAAGCATTAATAAAATTATATTTATTATTAGGATGTGTGTACTTCGAATGCCATATGGAACGTTATAACATATGCACAAAACATTATTTAAATTGCACATGGTCAGTAAAAACAAACATTTTTAATTTTTTACTGAAATGTAAAGCATGTGGATGATACGCCCAAAAAAGGAAATGTGTTTATCTTAAGGCAATTCATCAACCATTCTATTAGCATGAAAACTGCATAATATTTCAATTAAATTGACTTTTAACTACGAGGAAAGAATGTATGTAGAACAATAATGTGATGCACAAAAGTAACCTCCGTGAAATAATGTCAAATTCCAAATTATGCCGAGGTTTAGTCTGTTGCTAGACATCGTAATGATAAAATTAAGCATTAACTTGATTTCTGACAGAGAATAAAGTGATAAATTGCCATTTTGCTTTATGAAAATTGTCAAATTATATCACATAAACGTAATAAATCAAATGCACTCGTAATCATATGTAATAGGTAAGAAACTTGTATAAATTGAAAATGAAAAATAATCATTACAAATAAACTCACCCATTTTAGAACGTAAAGACAAAAACGTAATAAACCAACGGATAGTTTTATAAATAATTACGTACAAATCGTTTTAGGTGTACATTTTTATTAAAAATATTTTGTTTATATTATTCATGTTTATTTATTAATTATTAACAATTAATATATTATTATTAATCAATAGATGCCAAATAATGTTTTCTAATAATTTCTTGTAGCACGTTGCATGTTCGTTATAGAACTCCAGCCTTATCTTCAGCTGCCACTACATTTCTGACCTTGTATTCGCTATACAAACAAGCAATATATTATTTATTGCTTGTTTGTTCACATCTTTTATTTATATTTTATTAATTAGGCTAAAACACAAATTAATATTTCAGTTTACTCAATGCGACATTTTGTTGTCTCCAATTGATTCAATCGAGTTTAGAAAGAAGTTTGGAACAGAAATCTATATGGCATTGCCGATACGAGTATGAGAAAACGCAAGTGGTTCATAGCGAAACCCAAAAACAATTTGCTTTAGTTTATTTAACTAAGTACTAATGGCAAAACAAAAAATTTTACACATGCATTTTATTCGACTACGAAGAAAAATTCAGTTGTCGATTTGCAAACCTCGCAGAATTGAGACTAGTAACATTTAGATATAATAATAAGATCAATATAAAGACACTACGGTTCAGCACTTTTTTACCTTTACTTCTGTAACTAGACTTCTATGTGTATTATGAATAAATATCAAACTGCCATCGTGTTTCACAGATTTGTGTTTTATATATATATATATATATATATATATATATATATATATATATATATATATATATAAGAATGCAAACATAGAATCAGAGTATGCTGGCAATTGTTATTATATCCAAGATAGTATTATCATATGTATTATATAATCCCAGCTACAAATGTGAAAAAACAATTTGATACATTCTTTACTGGTAGAATTTTAACATAAATCTATAGAGACTTCATGATATGAATAATGTTACATTTAATAGTAATGATACCATTTTTAATAATGCATACCATTTAACTTAATTAAACATATATTAAACAACGTGCTAAATATATATGCCCGAAATAGACTTACCAATTGAGCGAAGTGAAGTGTAGCAGTTGATGAAAATTAGGTATTTGAATAAATGCTCTCGGTCTCGCTTCCATAATTCTTTTCATAGATTCTTGTGCAAGAGGAAAAATCGCTGTTATTAGGGTTGCCTACCCACGATTTAGTTGTAAAATCGTTTGCCGGTGGCAAGGTCTCTTCAGCTGTAGAAGTTCAACGATTTTCATGTTTATTTTTAAAATTTTTCTTATTCGTTGATAAAGTATTTACTTGCAAGCATTTTCAAACGAAGATACTTTCTTGGGACAAAGTCTATTTTTGAGATTTTACTGTACAGATGTCCCGAAAGGAGTAGACTAACGAAATGTCGGTGATAGAGGTCATTACACATATGAGATATTAAATTTGATTATTCTAAACCTAATACTTTTAGACATATGATTTTTATAAATTTTTGTTACAGCGTATGAAAAAAAAAAATTTACTAGGTATTATTACTATTTCTGCTTTCGTTTTATCCAAGATCTTTAACAGAACATTCGGTTTCCTAATTAAAATGTTATTTATTCGTTATTTTTGGCAACGTAATAATTAAAAGCTGAATTGGGTTTTTTGTGAGTTTTTTCACTCACGAAACATAAAAAGTTATTTTTGAACAATGCTAGTGACAAAAAATACTATGACAATGTTGTATAATAGCGCAGCATTTTCCGATAGAAATCTATTCGTCGTCGATAGTCTGCATGTAGCAGTGCTTGCACTTGTAGCACATGGTACGGGTACTCGTTGTACACGGCATGGGTTATTTCCTCTTAAAATGTATTGTATTCTACTTCTTGGGACACCAATACGTCGAGAAATACGCCGAACACTAGTAGAAGGAGCTTCTTTCATCTCGGCCAGCACTTGACGCTTATCAATATTTCTAGGTCTTACTTCGGGAACTACATTTCCAGGAATTCAACCCTCTAAATATGTGTTATTTACACGAAGAAAGACTTTGTGATCGGGATAGCAAACGCGATTATGGTAGCGCTCGCGATACATACACCCGGCTTGCCGAGCATTCCCACCACATAGCCCGTAAATTAAATATATTTTTGCATATTCATGAGTTGACATTTTGCAGTGCAGTTGGTCAAACAATGTCCAAATCAAAAGCACAAACAAGATCCAATTCGAGCGTATGTCAATAAATAAAATGTGGTAGAAAAGCGTAGGTCAACAAATGAAACAACAAAAAACATGTTATCTCCGACCGATAAGCTAGTCACTAAAGAAGCGATGTTATTGAGGGAAAGAGTAGAGGGGGTCGCTTAACAGCCGACAACAATAAAAAAAAACCATACGAGTGAGAAAGAGAGAAGTTTCGTTGTATTTACATCTTCAGGTGGGCTATTAGGAATCTTTGATTGCTAATTCATGGTAAAGAACTCAAAGAAAGTAGAAATAATACTACATCACGTAGTTTCATTTAATTGTGAATAGTTGATTGTTCTTGACTTCGGCTTAGATTATCCTACATTTTGGCTTTTCCTAAAGAATCTGTAAAACTGATTTTTTATAATCTCTTTTTGCTGCTTGTAAAAATTTTGCCGGTCAATGTTTTCATCAGAACTTGTCGTAGTCGAATTTTCTTTGAAAAGTAACTTCTATTCTTCTGAACTCATAGAAAGTAGAAATAATACTACATCACGTAGTTTCATTTAATTGTGAATAGTTGATTGTTCTTGACTTCGGCTTAGTATTATCCTACATTTTGGCTTTTCCTAAAGAATCTGTAAAACTGATTTTTTATAATCTCTTTTTGCTGCTGGCAAAATTGTTCCCGGTCAATTTTTTCAACAGAACTTGTCTTAGTCGAATTTGCTTTGAAAAGTAACTTCTATTCTTCTGCATATTTTCTTTGTAGGCGATTCTTTAACAATGTTAACAATAACAATCTTTGTTTTTCCGAAAATAGATTCCGTCGCAAACTTTTCATTTAGTACTTTCATCATTTACTAAGGTTAAATATTTACATTTTACTCTACTGAACTTTTTCATCGATATTGTATTTAGTTATCCAATTAATCGAATACAATAAAGCTGTCAACGTTGTCTTTTGTCACACTAATATATGACAAAGTATATTGCAAGCCGTGAAGGCAAAATATCATTAGATAATATAGAAAGAAAATTTAATGTTCTTAATGTCGCGTGGAGGATAATTTTTTAATTAACCATTTTACATTTTAATACATATTTTGCACTGAAATTTTGTTAAAATAACATTTGTCTTTAGAAGTCCATCTAATAAAATATTTTATAAAAACTATTCACAAGCTAACGTTATTTTATTCACGCTTTAATCCCTTCAACATTATAAACAGAAAAATTTTGTGGCTATGTCTGATTTTCTTTAAAGATTCATGCAAAGCTGCTAACAAAATTAATATAAAAATTTAGCAATATGACAGATTATCGTATCTAGATTGCTGTAAAGTATGTTATATGTTGTATAATTATTGAAAAATAATTATTAATATTGTCGGAGAAAAAGTCACTGATCTAGGTGAATTTCTAAATGAACGCTGAGAAAACTATTAGACAGAGATTAACAATAATTAATACATTATTTTTATTGTTCATTAGTAGTGTTCTTAATTAGATAGACTATATGTCAAATAGGATCCAGTGACCAGAAATATGATGGGTGAAACTTTCCTCGATAGAGTTTATTGCTGAACTAAACTCTGTTCTCAAAATATATTTTGTCGTTTTGACTCCATTTTTATTTTTATGTCATTGGAATATATGCTGAAATAAATTCTTTAGTAATATGGAAGTGTTGGATTAACTGTTTTTTTCTTCAAAATATGAATTGGTTATCGACATAATAAAAAAACGTATTTGTCAAATTCTTCATTTTGAGGGCGTAAAAATGATAGATCGACACTGAATATTTGAGCTTAACCTAAAAGTTTCTAAATATGATAAGGGCTTAGACCAAGATATGATTATCTTGCTCACCATCATACCCTTTAATTTGTGCCTATGAGAAGACGGCGTTGAAACCGAAAATTTGTACTTGAACTTTAAAACTCTACCCCTAATATTGGCTGAGATTCAGGTATTATTACCTTCGACATAATTAAATCCCTTATTATAGATGTTTATGAACTGTCCAACAAAACTGCATTTTAGAGCGCAAATTCGAAGCTTCTAACTGTATGCTTAGAGCCAGCTACTATTATCTTGACCTTTATCAGGCCCTCAAATGAGCGAGTTTGAGAATTACCTAAAAAACCTAAATATTTGAATCAAGCTCGTAATTCCTAGCTATTTTATTAAGAGTGGGATCCAGGTATAATTATTCTGGTAAAATGTCATCTAATTTGTATTTGTAAGAACTGCTTAATAAAACTGAAATTTGGAGCCCTAAGTCGAAGATTTTAGTTGCAATATTGACTTAAATCCAGGTGTTATTGTCCTTGTCATCATCAGACCCTAAATTTATGGTGTGAGAACTATCCATTATATTTGAGTTCAAATTCAATGTCTCTAGCTTTGATAGTGGCTAAGATTCTAGTATTACTATCATGGTCATCGTCAAACTCTCTAGTTTGCGAATGAAATAACTGTCCAACAAAAAAAAGAAATTTGCCCCCGAAAATTTATAAATTTAAATTGATAATTTTTTCTGAAAAACTGGTGATTTTGCGAAAGTCCGATGAAACTACGGTGTTAACATAACATTGTTAATTAAATCTCAATACCATAAGAAATGGGTATTGCATTTCTTCCGCTTCTAATGTCTAATCAAGTTTTTTTTAGATTTTACAAGTCGTATACAAATTAATATAGTTCTGTTGATTTTAAATAAATATTTAACCATTTGTCGAACATTTCAAGATGGGGTAGATATTACATTTGCCACAGTTGTTAACACATATATCTTACTTTTTTAACTACTTGCACGAAGCTACCAATTTAGATTTTTTTTGTTTTTCTCAGAATAATGTCCCAATTATTATATTATTGTCGACTTAATACACTATGCTGCTTACAATGCTTTTTTTTGGGAAAAAAACCATTAAAATGCATTGTAATGAATCACTGTGAATGCACTATATTTAATGTCTATAATAAATATATAAATACCATCACGCATGCGTTTCGGCTCCCGGTCACCTCTCGGTATTCGGGGCTATCAGCGATACAATTCCTCTTATAAATGAAATTGCGCTCACGAGTGCATTTTTGTGAGATCAGACGTGATCGTTGTGACTAGAAATAGTCGAATCTACCGTATATCTTTTAAGATATATAAATATTTTATTAATATACATACAGTTCATAAACATCTATAATTATATTATAGATGTTTATGTCGAAGGTATAAACATCTATGTGGATTTAATTATGTCGAAGGTAATAATACCTGAATCTCAGCCAATATTAGGGGTAGAGCCTTAAAGTTCACGTACAAATTTTCGGTTTCAAATTATAGGGTATGATGGTGAGCAAAATAATAATATCTTGGTCTAAGCCCTTATCATATTTAGCAACTTTTAAGTTAAGCTCAAATATTCAGTGTCTTCATTTTCACGCCCTCAAACTGAAGAATTTGACAAATACGTTTTTTTATTATGTCGATAACCAATTCATATTTTGAAGAAAAAAAAACAATTAGTCCAACCCTTGCATATTACTAAAGACTTTATTTCAGCATATATTCCAATGATAAAAATAAAAATGGAGTCAAAACGACAAAATATATTTTGAGAACAGAGTTTAGTTCAGCAATAAACTCTATCGAGGAAAGTTTCATCCATCATATTTCTGGTCACTGGATCCTATTTGATATACAGTCTATCTTATTAACAACACTACTAATGAACAATAAAAATAATGTATTAATTGTTGTTAATCTGTGTCTAATATTTTTCTCAGCGTTCATTTAGAAATTCACCTAGATCAGTGACTTTTTCTCCGACAATATTAATAATTATTTTTCAATAATTATACATATATATGTATATATATATATATATATATATATATATATATATATATATATATATATATATATATATATATATATATATATATACATATTCGTATATGTATGTGTATACATAAATAATAATATAACAAAACAAAACTAAATGAAACATTTCCTAAAATAAAGGTAAATTTGAGATACAATATATTATTTTGTAGTTAACTGTACCTATACGAATTTATTGAGTTAATATCTGGCCCATAGATAAATTTAGCAAATTTTTACTATGTTTTAGTGCTGCGCGCTGCGCCACAACCTCCCGCTTCAACGGGCTGTGGGCGAATGACTGGGAGCGTCTCGCCTAATAAGGAGCCGGTTGTGACGATAATATTTAAATGCAAAATTAGCTCTTAGTAGGTCAAAATCATGACCAGCGTTGTTGGTGCAAAGGGTTGTATATCAAAGATTCACGCGTAAAATTCTGCTAATAGATAATAACTCGGCTATTATATTACCGATTGTATGACAGAGTAACAGTATATTACTAAGACTCCTAAATTTTTAACAAATAATATAGTTTAAAGTGACTAAACAAACAGAAAGTAAGGTTACCCTTTCTGCAGAAAAAGTTATAAAAATTTTACCCCAAAAGTAATAACAATAATGGACTTTAGAAATATTATTATAAAATTTACTTACCTGTTATTTTTTACGAATAACTTATGAATAACAGAATTAACTTAGAAATAACAACTGCTTGCTGTGACATTCAACTGTTTGCTCTGACATACAAGGATTTGCCGCGGCCAAATGTGAAAGTGGTACGATTCGACTTTTTGCAAGAGAGGATATAGTTGATTTCCTGTTGGTTCGCTGACATACGACCTATTGAAATTTGTGTACTTTAACGAATTGATCATGAATGTGCAAAAAGTAAAAAACAAACTTTTCTTGATGTGTAATCGATTGCAGTTACCACGACGATGTAAGGAAAAGCCTTAAAAAAGTTATTCTAGCTAGAGAGTTATCGGAAAAATAGTGAAACAGAATTATTTAATTTTTAGAATATATGTCCCAAATGTAAAACTAAATATATAAGTTGGAATATTTACCACTAAGCTTCAAGGCCATGGGTATATAATGAAATACATTTATTACACTAAGTTTGGAAATTTTTACCCAATAAGCGAAGCCACGTGCAAAAGCTAATATATTTATACAAAACCTCAACTACTACAACTGATGACCTTTAAATTCAATTTAACTTAATTCATAAATGTTCTTCTAACCGACCCAACAAAAGCAATCTGCGAATATATTCGTTTATAATACTTAACAAGACGGAAAAAGGAAAATAATTTCGATTCGAAAAATGAATACCTATCATCTTAAATATATTTATTACAATATTTCTTATAGAAGGAAAATAGGGAAACATTGTCTGTGCGGGTGGATGGAAAGGAAAATCTTTGGGAATTTAACCCAACTTGTGTAAGCAAATGAGACCCTTCAACATGTTTCCATATTTATTACAATTCCTGTTTACATGCCTCCCTAACTCGTGTTGCGAAAATCGGAAAATACTTTTGAGTAACGACAATATGTCGCTATATGTGTGGAATGCTTGATATTAATCTTATGATATTGGGGCAAGTTATTGAGTTAATTTTATTGAGGAGCTTTTTTGATGACCAATAGGCCAAAAAAGGCATATATATATATATATATATATATATATACATATATATATATATCTGTACATATATATATATATATATATATATATATATATATATATAAATATAAGTTTTACAGTTTTACATCTAAAATGTACATGGAAATCTATGTATGCAAAATCATTTAACGTTACCAAGTTTATAATTTTTATGTTTTTTACGAATAAGTCACTTTCTTGGCCTCTTTTTTCTATGTATCATTATATAAGGCGACAGACATTACCGCTAAAGAAATGTATTATATATAAAAACGCTACTTAATAATATAGTTTGTGCAAAGAATTCATGTAATAGTTATTTTATTAATATTTTATAAGTTAGATAGCATTTCTGTTATTATGCAATTATGTGCAATTATTTATTAAGCATCATTTTTGAGTTCTCCAAAATTCTTGTTATGTATCACTTCTTATGCAACGGAAGAACCTTGATAGATGTAAAATACGATCATATAGTTACTTTTTTATAGACCTTAAAGGAAATACAAATAACTTATTTTATGTTATTCATATATTTATAAAAATGATCTAATGACGGCAAAACAAAGAGGAAAATAAAATGATAAACAAACTAAAAAAGATAAATCCTTGAAAAATATGGTGCCTAGATAACAAAGAGCTAAATAAGAGCGATGGGGATTAAAGAAACTGAAAAAATTAAAACCTATGTTGCTCTTCAAACATATTTATTGCACCAGCTGCGATGTGTTCTAAAGATAAACTACTTCAGTCGAAACAAAACAACAGAACTACAGAAGCTTGAACAGGATCCAAAAGATATTGTAGATACAGAAATCCGTCGATCATTCACCAAGAAACAAAAATCTTGGTAAGAACAAGTGGCGCGTTGTGAAAAACGAATGTACTTCCTCAGTAGTAAATAAAATAAAAGTTAACAAGAAGATAAGTCATACCAAAGCTGTTAAAGGAAAATTTGCAAAGTTGAAAATGAAAAACACGCAAAAAATTAAAACAAAAGACAGTGATCTAATAGCGTAACTCTGGCCTGGAAGAAAGTGACAAAATATAACATATATTTTGAAGTTTATAACATGTATTTTGCATAAGACATTTTTAAATCTAAATAAATTACTCAGCATTCTGCAAATTGCGTCCATTTTGAGCAACAGTGCAGTATGTAAATAGAAAAATATCAGAAATATCGTTCATTCCAAAAAAACCATTGAGGAAAATTATAAGTATATTATATGGACTGATAACGTGAAATTATTTTACTAGACCACTGCAATTTTAGCAAATTTGTATATAATTGTGTTTAAAAGTAAACCGTTTTAACGCAGTTCCCAAATATATCTAAAATATTGTTCTTTATTAACAATCTCAAATTATAATCGGCTATATCTATACATATAATAAAATTGAAATAGATTGAATTCTGCGGTTCGAAAATATTTTAAGAAAAGGTCTTGGATTTACCTTGTAGAACAATAATAGAAGTAAGAAAAACATTTTCTTAGAATTTTTGTTTATTAATTTGAGCGGGTATCACGCAAAATATACTAGATGGATTTTCGTGAAATTTGGTATGGAAATAGTATTTACATAGAAGTTATATATAAGTGAAGAAAGAAACAAATTTTTTTTCCTAATTACAAGAAAACCAAGTCATAAGCACAACTAATGCATAAATAATAGAGGTGTATATTAATGAAAACTGATCAGCATCGCTTTACCTGAAACATTTTTTTTATAAAAACTAGTTTTAAATAAGTTTGTTTCCTAAATTAAGGAATGAAAGGAATAAGGACAATAAACATACTTTTTGTGACATATAAATCTATTTAAGTTTTTAGTTTTTTTTTCCCAGCACAAGGACATATATAATTAGCTTCAATTAGAGAGTTCTTTCAAAAATACTGTAGATTGGAGAGTTAAACAAAATCATAGTAAAATTGATGTCACGAAATTATTGAAATATCACTCAACAAATACCAGCACGTTGCGTGACTTCTAGCCGATTTTAATGTTATTATTGTAACGTCTAAGGTTACCATGAGTAAGTACTCTGCAGCACATTCCATTATTGCAAAGAAGGAATATTTTTATTTGTGTGGCATCGGATTTCATTACGTTCCATAAAAATAACATAACTGCAGAATCTTGTAAATCTACCTACTTAGATATTTATAGATTATTAGAACTATTTGGACCTAAAATATAATAAACTTTTTTAAATTAAGTACCTTTAGATGGTGATAACAAAACAGAAATTAAAGAAAAGATGGGTTGAATGAAACAAGAAAAAAAATTTTAACTAGATTCTGGGTGCTAATTTTAAGATTTGTAATTTCTATTTTAATTAATATTTAATAGTTTTCGAGTCGTTGATAATTATTAATTTTTATGTTAATTGAGATAAACTTAATTAGATCTGTTGCAGGTAAAAATATACGGATTCTGTAAAACTGCTTTAAAATCTAAATTTCCTGAACTGTAATCTGATAAATTATGTTCTCTTATAAACATTTAAATCTGAATATTATTTACCGTCTTTTACAATAACAGTCAAATTAGAAGTTTCCATTAAGGTTAACGGATCAAATTTTGGATTTAGTTGTTGCGACCTGATTATAACTGGTGCCAGAAATATTTCTGTTTCCGAACACGAATTAAATATGATTTTATGTAATCATTCATTTATTCGTAAAATAACGAGACTAAAAATTTCGAATATAATTTACAAATTTAACTAAAAGAAACAGTTCAGACAATGGTATATTAAATATTTGTGGCGAGTGTCAATACTCGTCATCGTACTTAGATTGTGAACAGATAGGTGCTCCCCAAGTAGCAATTAAATTATATAGGAAATGGGAAAAATCTCTATGTTATATCATGCTTTTATTTATAAAGCTTGACGGAAAGAAACTTACATATTAGTAGTTTTTTCCCGTTGTTCTGCTTACGAAGAAGTCACGATGTTGACAATTTCCATGATTGACGATTGAATTAGAACATCTCTCTGACATATTACTCCTCTCATGCCCCAATTGTTGTCCTCACACTACCTTTCGTGCCTTGTACCTATCCGTATTCAAGGATACGCGCCTCACAAATCATAATATAGCTCTTTACCCTGCGCGTATACACTAGGGTTTTTATAACATTTTTTCATGATAAATAACACAATACAAGAGTAAAAATCGTCTAACTATAACATAATAACTTAAATATTGAATATATTTGGCGTTAATTTTGTAAAAAATCATTATTCACAATTAAATGAAACTACGTGATGTAGTATTATTTCTACTTTCTTTAATTTCTTTAACCACGGGGTGGGATAGATGTGACCTGAAGATGTTGTAATACAACGAAACCTAGGTCGTGGTTAAAGAAATTAAAAAAGTAGAAATAATACTACGTCACGTAGTTTCATTTAATTGTGAATAATAACTCAAGTTAAAAGAAAACAGGAAAACAAACAGATGTTGAGTTTTTTTATACATACAGAATTTTATTTTAAAAATAATATTATTTATTAGTAATTTATTTTAATGTTTCAAATTTGAGTCCGCAGTAGCATTCCTTTTGCTAAATATGGATAATTTCTTTTACTATGGATGTGGATAATTTTTTCTATTTCTATGGAAATATGGATAATTTTTTCTACTTTTACTGTTGTTGTTTTTTCAAATACTCGTTGTATTTGAAAAAACAACAACATTTTATAACAGCATTTAAACTTAGCTAAGAGAAAAGGAAAGAAATGCCGTTTCGAATTGAAATTTGTATGGACATGTTAAAAAAAGTAAATTAATTTTTTCGACGGTTCGATTTAGTTAGCCACGTATCAGAAGAATGCAAAATGGATGAACTACATAAACGAATCTAGAATATGTTTAAAAAGATAGAAAAACAGTTCAGCTCAGAAATTCACCAGAAAATCTAACAAACCTAAATTAATGAAACTTCTCTTTTGCGTGCTTCGCAATTTCAAGCGTAATGCAGCTTAAAAGTATTACAGTTATGTTTTAGATATGAAAGAATTAGGAATACATGAAATGTGATATTTCAATGGAAAACAGGAGTAAAGTATATGGAATACAATTTTTGATCGGATCAGGAGTAAAGTACATTGAATATAATCGCTGATGAGATACCCATAATTCATGATATTTTTAATACATTGTATTGCTTTATTAATTTATGAACCAATATTCATCCCAGTAGATGTCAGATACATTAAAATAATCTTGAGAAAAAGAGAAAATATAACCTAACAAAAGAGTAAAAGAATTAATTCTGTTAAATAAGGCGTACTCATATTTACAATATGAGTCAAAAAACGTACTGGAACAAATTGCATATTTGTTTTCGGAGTAAAGGAAGAGCTACATATGAACATCGAATATAATAAATAGTGCTCAAATATCAATAAAAATATTTTTGCGAAATATATTTCTAAATATCGACTAGATGATTTCCATTTTTGGTTTGACGTAAAAAAAAGTTAACAATTCTTGGCGCACAATACGTAGGCATGTAGACTATTTTCCCATAGTGTTCTCTCTTTCTCTCTCTCTCTCTCTTTTTATCAAAAAATTAATGCGTTAGCTATTTATAAAAAAATATACATAAAATTGAAAGACTGAGACGTAGTCATGAATTGCTCGCTTATTGTAATAATTAATTATAACATTTACAACTCTATATTAAATGGATACAACCATATGAAATATTTATATCTCGTGAATTTAAAAGCAGTTTTTGGATACAAGCAATAAAAATTTACATACGTAACTACATATACTTTTTTATAACATGTGGTTAAATTCTGTAGAACTCTAAAAATAAAATACAATTGTAAAGGCTATACCAAAATTAAACTGGATCGTGAAAAATTATTGATAGATATTAAAATTATTGAATGCCCATCGTAAAATGGAGCCGTAGTTTTAAAACTCGACAGATTTTGAAAGTTTATGATATCATTTATTTTGATCATTAAGTTAAACTTTTGATCGCACAAAAATGTATATAATTTTGTCAATTGCTCTAGAGGTAAGCTCTATGTATATATACACATATATATATATATATATATATATATATATATATATATATATATATATAATGTATATATATATATATATATATATATATATATATGTATACAAATTATATTATATTATACATATAATATAAATTTCTGAATTTCTTTGGAATCAACTAAACCCTAACACCAGGAAAGTAAACTCGTTAAATGTCTTCAAAGACCGATTGGAGAAGTTCTATCTATTTTGAACTCTGGTCCTTCTGCGGTCTTGCTCTTTCTTTCATCCATCCCATGGCTGTATTTCTTTATTCTTCTACAAAGATATTTTACGAAGTGTAACAATTTCCACTACTTCAAATTATTACATTTCATAAAATTTATATTGACTTTATTTACCGTTATTTTTAGTGAAGACGCAAGAATCCTACCTTCTGGCATTCAAAATAATGTAAATAGAATATTTGCTAATAGACTATTGGCTTGTTGTCATGTGACTCGCTTGGCCATGTACCTTCATATGTCAGTAGAAATAAACCAGTTATACATTCTTATTTACATTTTTTGTTATATATTTTATAAACCCATAAAATATGTTATAAAGCCATTGGACATATAATATAATATTCACTTAGAGTATAAGTAAGATATGGATTTAAGCCATTATTTGAATGGAATTATATTTTTATACTTATTACTAATGGGTTTATTGGTATATTTATTAGTACATAGTTAAAGATATTTTGACGTTTGGATATAGCGCTGATTTGTGGCGGAGGATTAGCGAAAAAACTAGTTACTGTTGTCCTGTCTTTAAATGCTATCATCTTATTAAACAATGTAATATAATTGTTGAAATATAATTAATTTGTGGACAACATGTAATAATTCTTGGTATATATTATGATAAGAATACCAGACAAAGAACTATTACAACTCTTATTTTCACCAAGCAGAATAAGGAAGTACAATGGTGGAATCACGTATTTTATGTACTCTGTCCTAGTTGACAAGAATATCACAAGAATGGATACTATTACTTTTTGTTTAGCCTAATATAAATATTTCAATACTTCCACCTAATTAAAATCTTTTTAAAGAGCGAGAGTTTCCTAGACATATAAAATAATCTATACTCAAATCTGAATGACATAATTGCCCTAGAATTAGACAAACATATGAAACAAAACGTTAATATTCATCAGTAAAATTAAGAAGACATGTAAATACAAAGTTAAGTAATTAACAGTACACCAAACCATATCACAATAAGTTAAATAGTTATCAAAAGAGTATATATAGGTGGTCACTATTGCAAATTATAAAATAAATAATTATGGCGTAGTAGTATTGATACAGGTGTATTTGGCCCTGACATTCCAAGTTTCATGAATTTAAATTGCAATACTCGGCGTTACTGAGCAGAAAAAAGAAGACCAAATCCCGAATATAATACTCTTCAATAGATGATAAGACTTGCGTTGCGTTATGCTCAGCTGATGTTAATATTTCAAAAATAATAGTGATATATTCAATACTGTAAGTTTCTAATATAATTTGTTAATTTTAAATGTACTCTAGTAGGTTTCATGCAATGTAGAGTACATTACGTTAATTTTAAATGTAATGTACTCTACATTGCATGAAACCTACTACCAATATGTGCAAAAAAAATTTGCATTGAAATGCAAAACTGTTCTTTGCATACATCCTTTCTATTATGAAAGGATGTATGATCTGTTCTTTGCATTTCAATGCAAATTTTTTTGCACATACTGATAGTAGGTTTCATGCAATGTACTCTCATTTAAAATTAAGAAATTATATTAGAAACTTATAGTATTGAATATATTTGGCGTTAATTTTGTCGAAATTCATTATTCACAATTAAATGAAACTACGTGATGTAGTATTATTTCTACTTTCTTCAATTTCTTTACCACGACCTAGGTTTCTTTGTATTACAACATCTTCAGGTAGATATTATCAAAGATTCTTTGCAAAAATATCTTTGCTATTCTTATTTCTTTTTATTCTTTGATATTCTTTGCAAAGATATCTTTGCTAATATCCCACCTGAAGATGTTGTAATACAATGAAACCTAGGTCGTGGTAAAAAAATTAAAGAAAGTAGAAATAATACTACATCACGTAGTTTCATTTAATTGTGAAACTAATAGTATTTACGAAATATATGGAAGGAATTCTGTAATCACTAGTTTTTCGTTAACAGTAACATTAGAAAAAACACACATTTTTCATTGTATATATAATTGTTTTGCTGTGACTTGGTCCAATAGACCACACGTTTATTCACATCGGCGTAGATCACTACATTAAATTTTGCTTGCAAATAGCACCTGGCATGCTTGTTAACTGAGCGTGCCAGTTCGTGTCATTCATCGTACTTTATGGTAATTGCTTGTATAAAGGAAAATTTTTGCTTAAGACGCTGATAACACAAGATTGAGCTTATTTAAAAAAAATTAGCCCAATTTACTAAATTTATGGTCATAAAAAAATATATATGTTATTCTTGCCAATATTTCTAAAGTCCTGGTTATTGCAAAAACATTACTGAAATATCTTTTATTTCTGAAAATAGAAATGCAAAAATATCTCATAATAAATTTTAAACCAAATTAACTCCATTATTTATAACACTTTATGAATAGAATTTAAAAGGATACTGTTCACGTCGTATTGATCATGGACGATTTTTAAATCGTGAAAATCATGGACGATTTTTATTTTTAATAAAGTAAATAGAATTCCCATAAAAAAAATAAAACACATTATTTCTCTCGAATACAAAGACGCGTTTTAGCATGTCTATTGCTTCTCTTCTAATATAAACCGACAAGTGTGCGCTGAGACGCGGTACTATTCTGACCTATGTCTCTTGTTTTCACACTATGTCAAAAAGCAATAAAATAAAAAGTGATATAATTAAATTAATTTTAATATTAAGTATGGATCTGTATTTTAATATCGTAGGAATAAGTTTGTTTAGCATGAATGATATTTTGTAATTTATTGATAGGACATGGAATAATAAGCATTATATATTGAATGCAGTGTATATTTTGAAATATGTCGTGTATTTCGGAATATATATTGCAGCTCGCGATTAACTATTATAAAAACATCGATTTGAAAATTCCCATACATTTGTTTGCGCAGGAATATGTTTTAACCTTTTTTCTTTCCCTTACTCATATTGGAATATTTTGGGTTTGTTTTTTTTTATATTGATTCGTGTTTGTATTTATAAATGTTTTCCACGTGATACTTCTTGCTTATTAAATCTTTGGACATTTTGAGTTAGTTTTTTTTATATCAATTCATGTTTTATTTCATGTTTTTATTTAAAATGTTTTCTCATAATCCTTTTTACTTACTCAGTTTTTGATGTTTTACGTTCATTTTTTTACACGATTTTTGGTTTTCTTGTATATCAATTTGTGTCAGTATTTAATTTTTTTAAAGGCTGACATTAATTGACATACAAGAAAATATCCTTTCTGTTTTCTAAATTTTGCATATTTTAGGTTTTATTTTAGGTTATCAATTCTATAAAAATACCGTATTTGTATTTATGACCTTTCTTGACGCCATGCTTTTTTTCTTATTCAATTTTGGATACCTTGTTTCGTTTTTTTTGGTATATCAATTCTCGTTTGTATTCGTATTTTTTTACGCAGTCCTTTTTGCTTACTAAATTGTCGATGATCTGGGTTTGTTTTTTTTAATTATCAATTCAAATTTAATCATTTTTCGTTGCTAAATTTTGAATGTCTTGCGTTTTTTTAATTTTTAATTATCCAATCGTGTTTCTATTCATAAACCTTCTTAACGCGACCCTTTTTGCTTCTTTTATTTTTGGATATATTTTTGTGTGTCAATTCGTGTTTGCATTTGTATTTTTTTATATAATCTATTTTACATACTAAATTTTTTGTTTTTGATTTAATTTATTTTTGCTAACCATTTGAATTTTTATCTGGAAACTAATTTACGCTACCCTTTCAGATTGTTAATTTTTTTCACAATTTGATTTTATTTTTGATATCAATTCTAGTTTGTGTTTACAAACTTTATACTTAGGACCTAGACTACATTTCATCCCAATAAATATCATTCCAAGTAATATTATAATCCTTTTTTCACATCGCAATGGAACTACAGATCAACGTGATTTTTAGCAAAGAGATAATTGTTGAGCCAGGAAATGACACAGGCTTCTTACTAGTCTGGGAATCTCATCCTTACTAAAACAACAAAACCAACCAATATTAAAAATTAGAAGTATGGTTGTTTATCTTTCATTCACGTCGTAATGGATCAACGTGGCTTTCTGCACAAAGATAATTGGTGGACCAGGCAATTACATTTACCAATTGCCAACCCGATAAGTCTCCTCCTAAATAATATTACAATCGCAACCTATGTTAAATATTTCAAAAGTTTGTATGTTTATTATTTTTTTTCGTCGCAATGGAGCAACAGGTCAACGTAACTTTCGGTACAGAGATGGTTGGCGGGCCAAGAAATTACCGAAACTACTTTCCAATTGAAGAAATATTTTCCTAACTAAAACCAAAATCTCATAGGTGTTAAAAATTCGAAAGGGTTCTTTGTCCTTCTTTCACATCTCAACGCATGTAACTTACTGCACAGAGATAGTTGGGGGAACAGGAAATGACATAAGTAAAATATCAACCCGGAAAATTTTATCCTAACTAATATCGCAATCCCAAATAATATTAAAAGTTCAAAAGTCTGTTTGTTTGCTCTTTTCTCACGCCACAATGAAGCAACAGATCAACGTGGCTTTTTGCCCAGCAATATGGGGTGGGAAATAATACTAGCTACTCTCCAACAATCCAATCCTTTGTGACAATATGGTAATAACTAATACAAAAATATAAATTTTAAAATCTGGGAGTATATATGTTTCTACTTTTTTTCACGTCACAATGGAGCAACAGATTTCCTGCATAGAAATAGTTAGCGGACCGGAAAATGACACAGGTTACACACCAGTTCGGGAAGTTTTATCCTTACTAATGTTACAATCGCAAATAATTATTTCGCATTAAAAATGCGAAAGTATATTTGTTTGTCCTTCTTTCACGTTGCAATGGAGCAACAGATGGACGTGATTTTCTGCATAGAATTAGATGACATCAAACAATTAAATGGGCTAGTTGCAAACCTGGGAATACTCACCCTACCTAATATGATATTCCCAAATGACATATAAAATTCGAAAGTACGTTTGTTTGTCCTTCTTCACGTCGCAATGAGGCAATAGATCGATGTGACTTACTGCGCAGAGATAATTGGGAGAACAGGAAATGACATAGGTAAAATACCAACCCGGGAAATCTCATCTTACTTAATATCTCAATCCCAAATAATATTAAAAATTCAAAAGTTCGTTTGTTTGTTCTTCACTCACATCGCAATGGAATAAGAGACCGAAGTGGCTTTCTGCACAGAGATAGTTAGCGGGCCAGGAAATAATACAAGCTATTTCGCAAAATGGACTATCTTATCCTAACTAATATAGGAATCCCAAAATTTATACATTAGGAAGATTATTGGTTTGTCCTTCTTTCACGTTGCAATGAACCAACAGATCAATGTGATTTCCTTCACAGAAATAGTTAGCGAACGAAAAATGATACAGGCTACTTTCCAAACTGGAAAATGTTTTCCTAACTAAAACAAAAATCCCAGCTAATTTTTCAAATTTGAAAGTGTGTTTTTTGCCCTTCTTCCCGTCGCAATGGGGCAACAGATAGATATAACGTATTGGGCAGAGTTAGTTAGGGGAACATCAAATGACACAGGTAAAATACTAACCCGGGAAATTTCATCCTAATTAATATCATAACTCAATATAGAATTGTCGGATAATAATGCTGACTCATTAAGCATTGTGAAAAAATATTTGCACCAAATATGCTTAGCTGTTTCTCGAGATACAATCTTGCTTACTTAGCTGGCAAAGATTTAGGAAGGCTACCACGTTATCAATGGTTAACTTGTGCAAACAGAGTTCTTCGTTTATGTGTGGAAATGTGAGACCATCGGTAATCCTCAAGTAATTGGCCATTTATGTCAAGATTAGGTAAGCTTTTGTGCAAATATAGTCTCATCCATCACTTACTGAATGATCTAAAAAGTACCATCTTAAATAATATTCAACAAAATTCTTTTCATACTAAGAAAACTTGTTGATAGTTATGTTACAAAACAATGAGTTCCTTTAAGAGAACTAACTCATCGAAGAATTATAGAAGCAAAGGAACTGACCAAAAGCAAAAAAGTATTTGAGTTTCAGCTTCCTCAACTTGAGATCGGGCGCCTTATTTTAGCGATCTAATTTGATTGATAATTTGATTGCTCGAAAGAAAAGATTAATATACCGCCAATGATAATCAAATACAGTGATACGAAAATTATAAACATGATGCCTTTACAAGAAAATTTGTTGCATTTTCAGAAGTTTTCTTGCTACATTCAGGCAGTACAACGGTATGTTAAACTTGTAACTGAGGCTGCATTATTTATTTTATGGGCCAGAGGAAGGAGATATAAGAACCAAGATAAAAGTAAAGCAAGATTCATAATTTTTTGAGACAAAATCTCAGAAGTTTCATCAAAAGCAACTTTTGTTCATATTCGTATCATATTTCTATAGGTTTAATTGCGATTTCATGATACGTTTGCATATACATCGCACTGTTATTCAGTGTTACCATTCACGAATTGAGAAAATACGGTACCTTGAAAAAATTAGGGTAAAATTAATGTGGCCAAATGAGGCAACTCCTTTGAACTACCTGGAAATTAATAGCCAACACGTGGGAAAACTTGCAAGCCGCGAACAGTGACAGACGAATATAATGAATTGGGTTTTCGTAATGTGCCGGTGGGTTTACTATATTTGGGTGATTAAGATTGTGTTTTGAAGATTCTGTATCTCGAAAGAAAAAACTAAACCATTATCATATCATTCACGTGTCTCTCTATTTGTCTGTCAAAATGTTTTTTTCCCAGAAACCGTTTGACGTAAAAATTTGAAGTTTTGTGTAATAATAAATACATTAATCCACACATTTGTAGTATCTTAAAATATTTATATAGCAGTTTTAGGGGGGCAAATATAACTAAAAATATTTAAAATTCCATATAGCGTGGGGAGACGTTTGAAAAGGTTAGTTATAAGTCTCCAAAATATTTTTTTCATCTTTTTAGTATGCGTTCAGATATACTAAAATTTTACTAATCTGAAACACATTTAATAATATTTAGGTGTTATTAAACAATTTTTGGCTAGAAATTTCGTGTTTGTGTTAACTTATGAAGAATAGAGCAATCTTACTACATACAACATACGGAACCCTCAATACGCCAGTCAGACTTTCACTTGGCCGGTTTTACAAAAATATATTATGTGTGAAATTGTATTCAATTTCCTCACTGTTAGCAACAAACTCTCTTGAAAGACAAGTATTTGGTTACTATTAAAAACATACGGAACTGTCTTTGTGCAAATAAGAGTCGCAATTTACCGGTTTTAAAAATGCGTGAGGTGCGAAATTAAATTTAACTTCCTCTTTACTAGCAACTCCAATTTATGTTTATTGTTAAAGAAAAACGGAGCCCTCGATGTGCAAAATAGACTAGCACTTGGCCAGTTTTTAAAGAATATGTTACACGCGAAATTCTTTTAAACTCCGTCACTACTAGCAACGCAGTCTCATGTGAGATGGTTATTATTTAAAAAAGCCAAACGCAAGGGAACTTACGACTTTCAACATAATTATTAGTCTATTGAAATATTTATTCATTTAAACTAAAATTATACACAAGCACACAAACAAACACACGCGCACGCCCGTGCACAAGCACACACACACTCACACTCACACACGCACATACACACACACCTTTGTGTGTGTGTGTGTATACCTGATTGTGATGGACAGTCGTGAATGAAAATATACAGCAATACTTGATGCTGTGCTTGTGCTATCTTTTTAATCATTATCTGCTTGTTTATATATCTTTGAACAATCATAATCATAAATTTTAAAAATGTCTAATGAATAATTAAATAAAGGACTATATTTTCATTATCTTTTGTTTATAAGCCCCTCAAGTATATATAGTCCGAAGAATAGCGTATATAAATATATTCGCAGTCATGAAGATATCAGTGCAACGACACAACATTTTTAAGAAATTGGATAGAAATCCGAAACCTGTGTAATAACGACTGAGATCTTATGTAAAAATACTTTAACCTCTCGGATAATAATTTATTAAATACGTGTATTAAGTAAGTACACGATTGCGATGACTCAATAGTTTCTGCAGATGAATATTATAAATATACTTCATTGTGTCATCTAGAACTTATTGAAAAATATCTATTAGATAGCGTTTTTAATTTATGAAAATAAAACTTTAATATTTTAGTACAAAGTTACTAAAATATCCGCGCGGAAATAAATGTGAAAAACGTACCGCGGCGCTCAGAACGAAATTCAGAGATTAAAACTCCTACATGATGATCTTAACAAGTCGCAGAATTGGAAAGCAAACTTGAATGTATGTAAAATATAAAGAACAATTGACTCTATAATGATAGCTGAGGATATAGAAGACTTATATGGTAACATAACATTGAAAAAGCAGAGTATTTATATTCTGCGTTTTTCTTTAATAATTTTGTTTGCCTGTAATTTTTTAAGATATTCTAGACATCAGTATTGTATATTATTACGTATTATCTCAAAATAATCCATCGTAATAACGCAGATGCAGATACATGGTGGATATAAAGTTTAAGATCAACTCTAGTATCTTTCTATCTTATTCCACAGAGATTATATTAATGTACTTCAAAACGCGCCCGTCACCAACTAAATATCTCTGCTGCTTCCGTTAGCGCCTAGTCTTATGTTTAATTATTTCTTCAGTTAGCGTGTTCGGGTCATAGAGTGCATACGTTCGGGTCATAGAGTGCCAAGTAGAATCGTTTAAATTTTTTTTATAAGGCGTTTGTGACATATGTACATTAAGGTATAAAACAGAATATATCCTATTTTCTCCTATTAATTGTCGGACCGATCTTTGTAGGCCATCTCCATTGCGTGTAAACATTACCCTGTATTGAATATATTTGGTATTTAATATATTCAATACAGGGTAATGTTAATTTTGTAGAAATTCATTATTCACAATTAAATGAAACTACGTGATGTAGTATTATTTCTATTTTCTTTAATTTCTTTACCACGATCTAGGTTTCGTTGTATTACAACATCTTCATGGTGGGATATTAGCCTCTAATATCCCTAGCCGCTAATATCCTACCTGAAGATGTTGTAATACAACGAAACCTAGGTCGTGGCAAAGAAATTAAAGAAAGTAGAAATAATACTGCATCACGTAGTTTCATTTAATTGTGAATTACCCTGTATATTAATGCGACTCACTTTCTATTTCAAAATAGGTATAGTTTTATTTACAAGTGAATATTTAGCGGTTACAGAATGCTAAAAATACATCACAAGCGAGGTTGATTACTAAGAATATTTCATAGAAACAACAGGATGTAGCAACGTCTTACTGCTCACTACGCTTTATATATTTATTAAAATAGAAGGCGCCTTTGTCTGATTTGAAGAGTTTTGTCTTCTTATTTTTCAAATATTTCTTTCTTAAGAAAAAAATATTTGTTCTAAATATATAGTTTTTGTTCCGTCGGTAAAATATGCTATACAATCCGTTACCGCCACTGTAACAGAACAATATACAACAGAGACAATTTTTTTGGTCGATAGTGATTAGTTAGGTAAAATAATCTAAATACTGTAAATCTTTTTTTTAATGTAGAACGGAGGCTAAAATACTGCACATCTTTTTTTTTAGTATAGAATCTAGTAAAGATTTTAATATATACTTGAAAACAAACAGCTTCTTATTCCGAATATTAAAATGCTAAACAATTTATTTTCGTACTAATTTCTTTCGTAATTTTTTATAAATCTATCTAAAATTTATATAAGGTGAGGACAATTAGTTGAAAATTCCATATTGCACACACACATTATAATTACTCAGTATTTTATACAAAATAATAAGAGGATAGACAGTAAATATTATTTATTAACATAAATATTAATAGCTTTTACTTCATATTACTGTCGGTTAAATTTATTTCAATAGGCCGAACTATAAACTTTTATCTTACTTAAATGTAAAATCACATACAACTTTTTTTCTTTTATATATAAAATTAAAAATATAGTCCTATTTGTTTATAGTTTTAATAGAAAATCAATTTACCTCACAAAACTATGTTTAAGAATATTTTAATTAGTATCTAATCCATATTTAGATATCTTAAGAACAGTCAGTCAAAAGGACTGACTGTTCTTAAGATCTGACATTTCGATCGCAATTTACATTATATTGGCAAGTGTTACTATGCCAATATAATGTAAATGCGACAGAATGTTATCAGGCTTAGCTAAAAATTCTGTCAAGTATGAGTGAAACTTGCACCACGAGGGTTCCGTAGACACGTAGGCATTTAGAAGTATTTAATCGTACGTAATATACCTATTAAACTTAGCCTCCCATATATTTCAAAAGATGCTCATTTAAACATATATTTTTTACGTCATATAACTTATTTTCAATTTTTGAATTTTTTCCTTTCCTTGCGCTATGAGACCTTGCTTTTAGGTTAATGGGATGTACATTTAGATTTATCTGAATGTGACAAACTATGTGGTGTTTTTATTATTCTCCTTGATGGTGTTGACTTAGAACTTTGAATTTTATATAGCTCCAAGGAACCATAGACTGAAATATTTGATATTAATTCCAATTTGACACCTCAACGCGTTCCTGAGAAAAAGGGTTTTTGAAAATCAATAGGCGGACAACGAAGTGATATTTTGAAGGTTCATTTTTTCCGTTTGAGGTACGGGACCCTAAAAACCGGTCAACCGTTCACAATACGAGGGTTTTTGAGAAAAACGAATTTAAAGAGCCATGGTATAGCCGCAAAATTAATTTATTTCCGCAACATTCCAATCATGCCATGAAGGAGAGTAGTAATAAAATCCTCATGTATTTATTATCCACAACTTACAAAGTAATTGCACTTAATTCCCTGGCTCGTTGTTTTTTTTAACGTACATGTTTTTTAAAAGATATCTCGATCTTACTGAAAAACCTACATTAAAGTTCCGCATTCAAAAAGGCGAAAACTCACATAAGATCACTCACGTACTCCTATGTTCATTTGTTCCAAGTGTTTTTCACTGAAACCGTTTGACGTAGAGACTTGAAATTTGGTTTTGTAATAAATCATAAAACTTTGCTAACACAAATTGGAATATTAATATTGAAAATTTACGAGAAGAGGGAGGGATCAATTTAGGTACATGTAAAAATAAATTAAAACTCTATACGTAGTGTTGAGGTGCTGTTCAAAAGAGCTGGTCATAACGGTCTCAAAAAAACTGTCTTTTTATACTTTCAGCGATATACTGAAAAACTTGCAAAAAAATAAGTCCATCTCTCATTTCTGAAATTACAGAATCTAAAATTATGAAAAAAAAGTGTTTTGGAAGAAGCCTACGCAGAGATTGTAGGAAGTCACAGTTTTTAAATGTTCACTTTAAGATGTACGTCCTCCTACATAATTACATTAGGTATTATTAAATATTTATAGCACCACAAAATCCAGGAAATCTCATGATAAAAAGTATTTCCACTTCAAACGTGGTGCGGAACCCACGACATGCTAGCTGAATTCACACTTGGCCGGTTGTTTATAACCCAGACACTCCCTTCAAATAAAATTACATGTAATTTTAAATACGTTTCTTGGTTTTGAGCCGAAGAGCTACGTATTGCGGGTAAATTTAATATTCCCGTCTGATTTCGTTTAAAAGTTAGAAACCTACAATTTATGGACAGACAGGTATAAAGTGTTACCACAAAAACATGAATTCGTTCGAACCCTTTGGGTAGGGAGCCATGCAAATTAATATCGCTGTATCTATACAAGATTGTTTCATACTTTACAAGGACATGACATAAAGTGTGAAAGTGTCACAGAAACAAAACAAAACTAGGAAAAGTCACATGAATTGTGGTAAATAACAATATACATAATACAAGTTTTCGTACAGTTATGGCAGCAACTGCATTGGTCCATTAACATAATAGTTCGAACATGTTGTCGTAATATAATTATGTAAATAAGTTCATTATCCACTAACGTAACCATAATATTCTATAATTACGTAATTCTGTAAACAAATCGAGCTATTTTAAAAATAGTCTCGTAGCAATGACATAAATGCGACTTTAAAATGGCGCCACAGCGGATGTACGTAATGACGCCCTGTGAATAATTCACAGTGCCGATATACATCAGCGTAGAAAACATGACTCAATGCTTTCCGTGTAGGAAATTGTTAACGCTTTTTGCTTACTTTGGAATTCATTACTTTACGTCAGATGTACAAAAAATATTAAGATATCGCAATGGGTGTCTATGTACGACTGCTTATGACTAACTGTAGTTATGTTAACTATGACGGAGTTCGTTTCAATAATTGTTGGTTAACATAAGTCCCGCACAATTATATGTTTTAATAACAATTAAAAAATAACGAAGCTGTGATGTAGATACATATACTGTTAGCGAGTATTTCGAATGAATAATATGAGTATCATTTTAGCATAAAGGTTTGTATCTCTATTGAACAGTAGTATATATAGCCTCGAGAACTTGTAAGCAATTTATCGTGTTCAATGAAAGTTTAAATCAACAACCGCGGCATTCGTTTAGGTCCATATTATTCATGTATAAAACGACTCCTGAAAAATATAATGCAACTTGCACAACACATCACGTTCCCCCAATCTCTCGCCTCTGATATTCCTTAACCATGAAACTTTCAGAAATATGGAGCGCTCACATCTTAAGTTTCATGATCGTTATAGTTCGGAGTGCAATTATTTGAAAACTTTAAGTACGAAGCTTGTGGTGCGGTAGTGTTCTTTCAAAATTAGTTTCAACACTTTCTTTTTATATAAGTGTTGTTAAAAAACCATTTAACTATCTGATCGTAGACCTTTCAATATGTACTTTATTTTGCAAATATGATAGCGCTCTTTATAACTATGCGGATACTCATTTTTATTTTTCATTGCTGTTTTAAATACATTTACTTACTAGTAAAATACACACGTAATTCATTCTTAGCTGACTTAAAAAATTCTAATTGTTTATGTAAACATTTTTATATCTTTAGAACATTTTCGTTCTTTTGGTTGCTGTTATGGCAATATCTACCTAGTTGTTTTTTGTTGTTTTTTTAATCAATATTAAAGTAACGATATGTAAATTATTAAAATTCTGTCTAAAAATATTATTACAGCTCAAATTAAATAAATTTAAATAGAGAGAGTAACGTAATAAAAGGAGTGGACAATATATTTCTTTATTTTGCATTTATAGATTTGTTATCAATATATTGATAATTTATATAGTTACTCAGAAACTATTTCACAAATAATATATAAAAATATTTTAGTTAAACTTAAAATAAATTATTTATTCCTTCACATTACCTGTGGCTCACGATGATGAATATAAGTAACCATTGTTCAAATATACTGTCACTTAGTAATTAAATATTTATAGTAACACTGCGTTAATATTATATTCGCTCTTAATTAATTGAGCAAAACTTTAAAGAGAATGCGTGTAATCAAAATAACAAACTTGTTAAATATGAGCTGAACTCACGCTATGATAATCCGCACCCAGTTTGATACGTACAAGTTTAAACAATTATATATATAGCATTTTTATTAAATGATTACATGTGTAACATAATTCTTCACTATGTAAATGAATAATCTACTATATTTTTATCTAATGTGTGTTGCACAAGGCATTACAAAATTGGCTTGATTTATGTCATCTCTCTGATTTATTAATAAATTATTAACGACAGTTAACCAAAGAATTTTCCACGTAGTGTTACTAAATGCCGCTATTGTAATTTTTCCGACTTTTTACATGTATAGTTGAAAAGTTAAAGAAATGGAGGGGAGAGAGTGTGTGACTCCCATCACTTCGCATTTTCCACTCACATCTCGCATCTTAATGAAAAATATATTTATTTTTGATTTCCTTTTGAAAGACCTTGTTATCCCACTTGATGGGGTTCGGGAAAAAATATGTTTTATCTCCAAATTTAACGTTAGGGGAGTTCTTTAGAAGAATTGTAGTTCTTAATTTATATATTGGCGTAGTCAATCTACATGGTTATCTAAAATTGCATTACAATCCGATTTAAATTGACGAACAGAGAGAGAGAGAGAGAGAAGAAATTAGAATGGTTCTCTTTTTTATTATTGGCTACGGAACCTAAAAACCGTTCCTTTATACCTTCAAATTCGTATCAACTGATAATAAAACTAATTTCTCTTTCAAAAATAGTTCTAGTTGCGTATCTTAGCATCTCTTTGCGTAACTTCCTTCTTTTCTTGATACAACCGGAACTCTTCGCTCTTTACTTTTATGTAGCTTTAAATTTGCATTATTGAAGTTATACTTCTTTAGGCGCGTTATGAAAAAATGATGAGAGTGAAATTTTAAGATTCGTCACACAAAAGTTACAGTATGAAGTTGTAGCGGTTGCAGTCTCGAAACAAAAGCTATTGGCACCATCGTCGCCTTTGTTCACTGTTTTCATATTCATAGTATTTATCCACATGTTTCTAGTGTCTGCATTGTTTTAGTTTCATATAAGTGCGATTTATATATGTGCTGATAAATTATATTCAGTACTGATTTAAATTCAATATTTTGATTAATACATTTACTATTCGTAAATATTAGTGAAAAAATTGTGTTTATAGACTTTTTCAAGTGCTCCAATATAATTGAGGTTATCTATCCGTATGTATTATTTAATGATGCAAAAGAAGTATAATTTCTCACTCGCGTACATAAGTACACGCACCCTTTTTTTTATTTGCAGTCACATTCTATACTCATTCAATTATACTGTTCATTTAACTATTTTAATTACTTGTATAATCATTTTCATTTCACCTAACTTATATTTGTGGAGGCTTTTATTATCAATCCTTGATAAAGGTAATATATTATTTACATTTATACACTTGTATTTCAAAGTTTCAAGTATAATATTTCATGAACCGGTGCAATATGATATCTGAAAAAAATATCGGATGTCTGAAACTAAATGTCAAGATCGAATAACACAACTCGTCTAAATCCCCAAAGATCGAAACTTAAAAAATAATCCGGATGGAAACTAAATTGATGATATCCGTGTAAACATATACTTGCAATTTTCATTCTAACTAATTTTCTTTCGTCGATAGAAATATATGGCATATTTTGAGAGGTTATTAATAACCCGGATATTATACACATAAGTTAATAACACACTTATCAACAACTTTTTGTTTGAGCAGATTGACGAAAAATTTGTACTGTAAATAATTGACGAATTTACAATTCGAACAAAAATTTGAATGAAAATAATAAAATTAGTAAATTTTTCGCATTACCACGTAGGCATTGAAATAAATTTTCAATTATTTGTAATAGACGTTTCAATACGATACAACTAAAAATTAGTGTATTTTATGAAGTACCCGCGCCGCTCACTAATGCATTTCTATTCAGTTATTGTTAGTATACGAAGTCATAATTCGAGTACTTGGATTTCACGGCTTCTTGGTTGTGGTATATTTTTCCATTATTTATACGTAATTGGGTTTTACGTAAGTTTAACAAGTATAAATATGTATAGGCAATTCACTGATACGTTAAAATACTGAATATAATATTTAAAGAATAAAAATACTGGAGGATTTACAGTCGAAGCTTCTTTTATAACAATTTCATCCAAATATCCTCGAAATAGTTTAGAAATACTTTACAAAGATTATAAAATTCTTAAAACTTATATCATTGCAGGCGCTTAAAATGGTTCATATTATAAACGAGGCCTGATGCGAGATACAGAAATTGTAATGGCGTCTTATTATTATCTCTGTATTGTTTAATGGAGTGAGCGTCGCTAGTCTTTTATTGACCGCTTTGTCTTCTTCTTTTATAAATGGTATCTTCTCAGATGTTGGACAGTTATTTTCGATATATTTTCTTCCATTTCATTTAAAATTGTTTTGTTATATTTTAATAGTGGATTTTGTTTAAATTAGTATTATCATAGCGTTGAAGAGTTCTGCATCGAGCATAAATATTGCGGATTGGTTTTACCTACGACTCCGTCTGCATACATTATGCAATTTGTTATTATGAAATTTTTATAGAAAATTAGTTCGAATTAGATATATAATCTTAAAATGTCCTTTTATCAGATATCACTAACAAGCTCTCTCTCTAAAACATAAATGATCATATTTTAATGGTTACTTGCAATATGTATTAGTTAAAAATTAAACAATCACGAAATGTTACGTTGTACGTCGCAATTATTAGCTGTGATTTCATCTAATTATCTATCAATACAAATTTTAAAACAACTTAAGGTTGAGTGACTATCATAAGTTAAATTATCTTAAAATTTACTTGTAGTTCACATTAATTCGAATTAGATATTTAATCTTAAAATGTTTTTTCATCATATATCACTGACGTGCTCTCTCTAAGATATAAGTATAAGATAGTAATAAGATATAAGATAGTAATTTAATGGTTACTTACAGTATATCTTAGTTAAAAATTAAATAGTCACAAAATGTTACGCCATACGTTGTTAAATCCCAATTATTAGAGGTTATTTCATCTAATTATTTTTCAATATAAATATTAAGACATACTTGTCTATACTACATCAACTGATTGTCATAAGTTATATTATTTTAAAATTTAATTATGATATACATTAATTAAAACTGTATAAGTTTTAATGCAATTTGTTGTTACGAAGTTTTTAGAGAAAAATTAGTTTGAATTAGATATTTAATAATAAAATTTATCACATATCAAAGACGCGATCTCGCTCTAAGACATAGATAATAATATTTTAATGGTTACTTCCAGTATGTATTAGTTAAAATTGGAACAGTTACGAAATGTTATGTTTTGCGATACGTTGCGATTATTAGCAGTGGTTTCATCTAGGTTTTTTGTCAATACAAATGTTAAGACTATTTAAGAGGTCGAGTGACTGTCATAAATTATAATAGTTGAAAGTTTTTCTTATAGTTGCAGTAATAAAAACTTATACTCTCATCAACGTACGTCACCATTATCAACTTTTATGTCATCTGATTACTGTTCGGTTACAAAATTAAGTTATATTTAACTCAGTCTATGAGAACGGTGTAATCTCGTAAGCGATAATGTTTTAAAGATTACTTTCTCAATGTATTAACTAAAACGCAAACAAGCGTTATCATGAAACGTCACGTTGTAAGTCACTTTGCGATTATTGGCGGCGATTATTGGGAGGCAGCTGATTACTTTTGCAGTAAAACAGTAAAAGTTAAGTTACTAAGTACGTTAAATTCTGGAGTGGTTTAATTACCACATGGAAATACCTCGCGAAGTTGATTTCGTTTTTCGAAGTTTTACTTCAAAGAAAATATTTTTGCGTATAATTAATGAGTTCTGTAAGGCTGGAAGTTATCTTAAACAATGTTTATTTCCGGATCATCCGCAATAGGAAAAGTTACAGTACGTCCTTAATATCAAGTAACACTTTATGTTTACAAATTATATGATACGGAATTGTATGTGAAGGTGCAATTTACGTCTAATTCAAATGGGCCCGAAATGAAATGATATCTTGAAATATTATTTAAATTTCATTCAAAGAAACAAGAAATGTTAGTAAACATTTATCACTAAGAGAAAGGCAGGCTATGAATTTTGGTCTACAAATTAGAAATTAAAAAATTAAATTTTATTACACCATATAAACCTATGACTCTGACAATAAAGCAAATATAAGATTTAATTACGATTCTTAAAGAAACACACCGAAAGTGGAATGATTCGATAAGAGTTTAATTGTTAGCCTCAATCTTAGTTGAGCAAACAATCAGAGCTCTTGTGGAGGTGATTTTATGATAAAACGAAGATAGACTTAATTAATTCTTGGTATTACAATTGTCAATGACAATTCATAAAAACTAAAAATAAAAAGTTACATAGATTTTACCAAAATGTTATAATAGCCTTCCACTAAAAAAGGAGAAAATTATCAAAAGTACCTTCTATGATAGCTATAGAATATAATGAAAATTACAAGCAAATATTGTAGTATTGTTATATTCAGTAAATCGTCTGTGTCAATGTTAATTCTTTCATAACATTTAAACAGGAAGTGTCATAAACAAATAAGAAATAACTGGTAGAATATTGTTTGGAAAAGATCTAGAAATAAACCAAAAAAGTGTTTGAATAATGTAATAAAAAATAGGAATGTAATAAAAGTAATAAACTGCAAATCACTGGAATGATTCCTAGTATATAAGTACTTGGCTGGTGTTCTTTTACATGCAATATAACAGTTTTCAAGTTTATTGTAGAAATAAAGAAATTATATTCAAGTAACGTATTCATATAAGTTTACAAATATTACTGGAAATATCCACAAAACACATATTTCCTTCTTCACCATCTCCAAAAACTGCTAAAGTCAAAATTATAAAAAAATCCGTTTTTATATTTCATATGAAGCTCATAACTGTCTGCTTTATTTATTTTAGCAGTTTCGCTTTTTTTATTACAATGATAATATATATGTTACACATACAAAAGAATTTGCGAATAAACCTAGGAACTGGATTTACAACGGTAATGAATTTCCTTATGTTTTAAATTTAGTTTGTTAATACAGCTGTCCTTTAAAAATTTTATTTTCAAAAATAAATTTCATAGTGAATATTAAATTTCCCCTAAATCAATATTTAACAGCTCTTAAAAAAAACCGTCTACTTAAAATAGAGTTATTTACAGCTCTAAGCTACCTAATTTTAATTCGCCTTTTCTTAGCGAAACGGCATTCCTCCCTCTGGGAATCCATATTAATTTAATGGTGACTTTACGGATAGATAGAGAAAAGTCTGTAATTTTGTTTATTGCTACTAAGCTGCCTTTTAGTATTTACAGGAGGAATTTATTGGAAGGGGGAAAATCGTGAAAATTTAATTATGAAATACAGGTAGTATCAAAATATTTTCATAATATCTTCTTATTTATACAAGGCTTGAATATTAGACTTTACATTACGTACCGCTGGTATTTCCATTTCAATAGAAATATTTTATGCGTCTTAATTCCTTATAAAATTGCAGAAAATATTTTTCCATTCACGTATCCATCGGCGTAAATTATTAGTAGCCCAGTGCATTTAGGCATGAAAAAAAAATTAAAAACCTATTTACAATGGATAACTGTGATCACCACAATGGATACTGGAAATCGTTAATAAGAGAGTTTTGGGAAATAATTGGGAGGAAATAATTGTTTTGGGGAAAAAAAAGGAAATAATATTAAAACGCCCAACAACTTTGAACGCAGCTCTTAATTAAATATAAATCTAAAATTTCAACCACGTGTTGAGAGAAATTATATAAAATATAACATATGCACAAACTTGTCATTACAAAAACAAACCCTGTGATAGTGGATGTCAAATATGAATTTTCTGACTGTTTCTTCATACAGTGTCTCTTCATACAGCGGACTTTGACTGTCTCTTCATACAGCGGAGACCTTCAGGTATTTAGTTCAAAATGTTAGGCGGAAAAATTAAAAAGGAAAAACTTAAACAGGGACAAATTAACAGAAAAATTTAAAACGTTTGATAAAATTGTTAAAAGCTAAGTTTCATAAATAAATATAATCGGTTTGATGCAATTCATAATTTACTCATATCATTTAGAATTACGTTTTAAGTTGATTTAAAATTATTGTAAAATATTGAAAAATAAATTATGCAAATGTTCACAATATATTAAACAATTTCTTGTAAAATTAAGTTAATTTAAGTCTTATAATCAGCGTATGTATGAATCTCTTGCGTTACTGTTAATATTTTGCTAACAACTTTTGTAAGATGTTCGATAGAAGAATTTTCATTCAGAAAGTTATATGCAGCAGCGAATAGGAATAAATGCCTGTTATATATGTTAAATGTGATATATTAGATAAAGTGAAGTGCAGTTTCAGGTATATGGATATAATGGCTTCTTTCCGGTGATGTGCAAAACGAACAATTTTTAAAATAAAATTTAAGTGGAAAATAACAATACAATTTCCGATAGATATTATGCTTTGCTATGTCCTATATCCAATTGAAGAGTGTTACTTAAGTTTAACATCTACATCTGGATAACAGAAAAATAATTATTCACTGAATTATGCTCTAATACACACATCTGGTCATTGCCACGGTGCAGGTTGCCACGTACATTGACATGCACTATATTTACTGGATTTGGTTCACTATATGGTATTTTAGCTTCTTTATATTTTCAAGTAATTTTCCAACTTTAATTTAACCTTTTACACTTGTTAGTACAAAACTTTATTTGAGATACATAGTTTTTCTTGAATGGGATATATCATTTCAAATAATATAGTCATGAAAGTCAAGAAGTTCTATGTAAGCAGGCTTAATATTGTACAAATTCTGTGCAAAAGTTAACTATAATGTTCAACTAGTCCCGCGTTCAACTAATTTCAAACCTTTTTAATTGAGTTAACTGCCCAACTTTGTTCTATATACGAGTATCACTCTTTGTAAATTGTGTCTTGTGAGTTATTATATTAAACGTAATATCATTAGTCTGGTTTGTTATGTAATGCTTAATAGAAGTTGTATCAAATCATAATCTGAACTGAACAATAGACTGAAATTTATTATATTACTATATCTAGTTACGGTGATTAGATAACTGATAAATTAACCATGTATCTTTAGCCACGTTCTCATTTCGTATCGCGCGGCTGCACTTGATTATGTTGCTTTAGTTTATATTTCAATTCTAAAACTTAACGAAGATTTTAATAACGAAATGGAATTACCTGTAAGGAAAGTAAAGTTTACAATATATCATTTCCATTTTATTCGTATTCTGTTTATTTTCTGATGTAAGAAAAATTAATCGTATGTAAAATAATATTTTTTTGTTTAAGAATTTAGTTATATATAAACTTATATTTTAAAAATTTAGATATTCAAATTAATGATAGTATGATTTTTAGATTAATATCTCTCACAATTAAATGAAACTACGTGATGTAGTATTATTTCTACTTTCTTTAATTTCTTTACCACGACCTAGGTTTCGTTGTATTACAACATCTTCAGGTGGGATATTAGCAAAGATTCTTGCTATCTTTGATAGATATTAGATCTTTGCTAATATCCCACCTGAAGATGTTGTAATACAACGAAACCTAGGTCGTGGTAAAGAAATTAAAGAAAGTAGAAATAATACTACATCACGTAGTTTCATTTAATTGTGAATAATGAATTTCTACAAAATTAAAGCAAAATATATTCAATAATTAATATCTCTATTGAGTTTTACTTTAAGGTAGATTTTATTTCGCCAAATTTTGAGTTACTGTCACTTTGATTGACGATTAGTAATGCTTTAGTGGTCGTGAAGTCATGGTATTTTGGAAAATTAATCGACTGCTGACAGTGACTTTATTTTATTTAATTATATATGTATTAAAAATGTAACATTTAAATGTTTTTGTGGTTCGTTGTATATATTTTAGGGTTTTTATAAAAGTGTTCGTCTGTCTGTCCATATTAGCCATTTTTCTAAGTAATCTACATAGAAATTTGCTTTGAAAAGTAATAAATCATATTATCCCGTACGTATTTCCATAATTATATCTCAATAATATTTTTTTGGATATTTTGGTTGCAAATTAAGAATTAGCAAATTAAATATGGATCCCAAATATTGTTTGAAAGGGCTTTTATATATATATATATATATATATATATATATATATATATAATATATATATATATATATATATGTGTGTGTGTGTGTGTGTGTGTGTGTATATATATATATATATATATATATATATATATATGTATATATTTAAGTTATTATTTGCCCCAGCTGTTAACTAATAACCCACAATCTCTTTAAGAGTAGATAACCTTGTTTTTGTGCATACTAACCCTGACATTGAAGCCAAGTTTGTTCTTTTTTGACTATTATTTACAAATCGTAATATGTTTTCATCTTTTAAATCATATCGAAAATTTTATCCAAATAACAAGCTGATTAACTTATTATTACCTGATTTATTACAAAATTGTTTGCTTTAGGCATATGTAAATCCTTATTCGATTAAATCGTAATTAATACAAATTCGTTTATTCTTATTTTAACTGGAAAATTATATTGATAACGTATACTTCCCTAACGACGTATGCTTCTAATTGATGGTAATTGTAAAATGGTAAAAACAAATTTATAAACTTTTAGGAATTTATAACGCAAATTAAATGAAATCTCTTTAATCTTATACCGCTGCAGGTATTTTTTCCGAAATAGTACCTTAATTAATAATCAAAGAAACTGTGAGTCTTTGGGTAAAATAAGTTTCAACACCGTTTAAATTTTTGCAATCTCTTTAATTGGTACCTCAACAATTCAATAAACTTGGTCAATGCACGATCTTCTTAACAAACTTGGAACTCCTCAGTTTTTCTTCCCTGCCTCTCTTTGAAATGCTTAACCTGGTAGCAACTACTTCCGGAAGTATGCCCTCGTATAATCATATCCTCCTATATATACAAATAATAAATAGGTAAGTGATTACTACCTTCACATTATCTAGCGACATTGGACATAATATTGGATGATTAACGTCATATACACATAATTTATCTCATATTAGTCGTATAAATTTTTGCTAAAATAGAAAATGACAAAATACATTATTTTATTGAGTGAAGTGTTTAGTATTTACCCGTGTCTCGATGTTGAGAAATTTCATCAAAATGAGCTAAATAACGTGAAGATATTTTGTTTTTTAGCCTGGTGTTATGTATGCAATAAAATTACAATCAGTTACATCACTAGTTTATATATACTTAATGTAAAGATGCTGCCTGGTTGTGTGGGTTATATGGGCTGCGAATAATTTTACTGCTTGTATTGGAATAATGTAAATTACCATTTGTATAGCTTTATAGAAGTAGTTGACATCTGCTGCCCTTTAAGCCTGAAATGGTATCTAAATTAATATAAGAACATTTATGAAATAGCAGTATTAAACATATAACTTCTCCGGAGAAAGAATATATGGGGTGAACTTAATAATTCCCAATTCATACTTTTTCATGCAGCAAATAATACTATGTATAAACACATAGACAGCGAGAAAAGGTATGGCGCACTAAGGCGCCCGCGGGGTCGCCAAGCGTTATGTCATTGGTCGACGCGACGCACAGTTTTTTTTCCGTTAGTTACGATGAATGGCGCCAGAAAAAATACAAAAAACAGAATAAAATTTTTATATGAATTTGTAACATGTGACTTAAAAATATTGAATAAAGTGCCGCAGGAGATTATTATTGTAGGTTTTGCAACCGAACATATAAATCAGCAGTGGGTTAACTAGTATGAGATTATTGAAAAAGAAAAAGCAAAAAGAAATTTACAATACCTTCATAGTTTGACAATTTCTGTAGTAATATCTATTTCTAAATGGAAATATTATATCAATTGTTACTGTATCATGAAAGTAGGAAATTAGCATATTTTTGTTGTTTTATTTAAAAAAAAGATTTTTTACACCTTCATTTTTTCCGTTTTGCACACAAACTATGTTTGGAGTCAAAACTGATTGATAAATATATCGAGAACCAACACTTCGTCCTATTGGTTATAGGGCATTTAATTATGTGCACATTGAACTATGGGTAATAATTTTTCTGTTTAACAGTATTTACGCCTAATACAGTATAAGTTATGAAGCCTTTTTTTGTTCGAAAGTCTGTCGTTATGATATTTAACCACTTATCGCCATTATCCAATTTACTGACGAAACAATATTGTAACATTATATTCATGACAACGATGTGTACAAATTTTTTCACTATATTTCACGAGCGAACCGCAATAAGCTTCCTTAATATTGGTTTATTTCTCAAGTTGATATTAACCATTTCATCGTTTTTCATACGAGTACCATAAACTGTAGAAATTTCATGTAGCATATGCTCCTTAGGTATTTATAGCATGAGATGAGCGAAATTTAATAAATTATGAGAGACATTTCTAGGTCGAGATTTCAAATTTATTTTTTATTAAATATAGTCATATTTATTTAACATGCAGAAGCATAAAGTATATTTGTATTGAATGATTACACCAGCAATACGGCGCCTTGGATGAATATAATATTGCAAGAAATTTATAAACTTGCCTTTAATATATTAATTATTTAATCGAATCTAAAACAAATTTGCTATATTATAATCAGTGATTTACAGAACGTTGAAATTTCATGATAATAATTCGATTGCTTGGCAAAAATTTAAAAATAAAGAAATTGACGGAAGCTAAACTTACAATGAGAAGCGGGAACACTTCACAAAAATATACGGTCACTATTGTCGATATCTGTGTTGATATTATATTTGATATTTTCATTATATTGTTCAATACTTTTTTAGAAAATAGGAAATGTTTATTGATTGAGTACTGTCTTACTTGAGTACTGTGATACTTAATTTTCCTGCCACCATTTTAGTTAATAAAAACAGCTACTCACCAATGCACATATCTACTTTAAATCCTTATTGCCTCATACCTTTGTATAAACCTGTGGGTTGTTACCAATGCCCATACTAAATATCCTACTTACTTCATGGATTTGTAGGTAACTGTAAGCTGCCTGCCTTTAATTTGTCACTTTCTTGCTTACGCAAAGTAAATGAGTCTATATTAGAGAAGATGCTGTCACTGTCCTGATCCATAATTAAACCTAGATCATCATTTGTGGTCAGCTATGAGTGATCGCCACGACAAAATTCATCAGACAAGTCAAATGAGTTTAAAATCAATGAACATGCTCCTCGCCATTGAGAGATTTCTGTCTGTTACCTTCTTCCGGTTCCGTAACTAGACCAGAGCCACTACTTGTCATCGAAGTACCCATTAAAACAAATTAAACTAGTAACCATTCGGTGAATATTCTTTTCACCACTGAGGAATTCAATTACCACTTTTTGACCCCATTATCGCACCCTGGCCGCCATATATGATCAAAGTACTTATAAAGATACGTTATATACTCTTACAACTTTCTAAGTCTTATAACTGTTAACTCTTATATACTTTTTCCTAATTCTCACAACTTTTTACTTTTATACTCCTATAACTTCCTTCTTTTCTTTACTTATTATTACATGTTATATACGTTAACGTTTCTTAAGCGGGGTTTGTATTTTAAGTCAATAAAAAGGCCCTCAAGATATCTCCAGTGACCATTATCAGATCCTGATCATATTTATATGGATTTTATCCAAAACACTGACAAACTGTCATATAAAAATAATTTTTATGATTGAGTATAACAAAATGTAAATGGAAAGCAGAGGAGTGAAAGAGTGAGATATACTTTGTCTTCGGAGCCTTACCGACAACCCAGGTAGAATGATATTCCTTAAATTTTGGAAGAATCCCTGGAGGACGCATTTACATGCTAGAAAGTCCATCAAATTCAAAGTTCGAGTTTACAAGTAGGTAATAATAACCACCAGCGCTGACGTGCAGGTTAGAATGCTGCGTTGGGCGTGGAATTTACAAGATTGGGTAGCACTAAAAACGAGTATATTAGATGAATATTTTACGGGGCAAGAATACGTTATGAGACAAAACGAAGACCATATGACTAGAGCAGTGATGAAAATAGAATGGAAGAGAGGCCAAAGTCGACCAGCTACCATCTGGAAAGCACTATTCAAAATAATCTCAATCTATGGACATGGTCTCGATGATAATAGATCTCTCTCTTCACACACATCTCACACGACATAAGAAATTGAAAAGAAATCCATTAATTTTTTGTGAACTCTAAAATTTTTTCTGAACTCTAAATATACATTTTAAACAATAATTATATTCAAATAAAGGCGCACTAATATGTCTTATCGTTATTTTAAATTTTCCGTTTCTATGGCAAATGGTTCTAAGTAAAACGATTCTGAGAGAGGGCAGACGTACAGATGGATAGATACATTTAGGATTTTATAAATATTTCGTTTCTTTCCAACTGAGATATGATATCCTAAAAAACAAAGAACTTTTCCTTAATATTCATAAAACTATGTAGTGATATTACTGAATATATATCAAGTCAATAACTACAAACAGGAAGAAAACAAATTGAAAGACAATCGACGCACACGCAACGGGGAAATTTGAATGATTTCCTGTCCTTGATAACGGAATTGTTGAATAGGCAAACGTAGGTAAATATTTATATTTGTAGCAAGTACACGTAAAGTGAGATAGTCCAGTGAACATGATCGATAGAAAATTTGTTTCATTTTAGTTTTTGTTTTCAATGTATCCAGTTCGGCTTTGTTGAAAATAGTGTAAACTAGCTATGCCCGTTACTTTATTCGCTTGTGGACCTATAGAAAATATTGTTAAATTAACCATTAGATTAATTCACTTAATGTGGTCTATTAGAATAAATATAACTTTGTTTAAAGTAAATACATTTTGAATTTGAACGTCAAATTGCCACATTTTATTTTTAATTGTTTGATTGTGATAATATATAGCAAATATGTCACCACAGAACTGACGGAATTCACTAATAACATTTCATTGAAATACTTTGAGCTGTTCTTGTGTGAGGCGTAACCCAATAAACATTAACATGTTAAAGGACCAACATTCCAAAATAAAATTTTTGTATTGTGTTACTTTTGTAACAGAATAAGTAATTTTACACGTTTATTACGTAAATATATATTTAAGTGCGGATATAAACACACACGCGTGTGTATATATATATATATATATATATATATGTACATATATATATATATATATACATATATATATATATATATATATATATATATATATATATATCTATATGTACTTCATCTCCTCTCAAGTCTATTTCCGCAAACTATTTGTGGTTGAAAAATTTCATTGCATTATTTAAAATACACGTAGCCCCATCTATCGATGTACACAGGTACGGAGTACATTTATGAAATCACTACGCGCCCGACCACTAAGAATTTCTTTTGTTTTGTTATACTAATGTAATGTAAATGAATTTCTAGTTATTAAATATGCATGTAATTTATTGTTTATTCACAGATAAATGAAATAACGTGATGCAGTATTATATCTACTTTATTTAAATTCTTAACAACGACCTAGGTTTCGTTTTATGACCCTATTTTCAGGTGGACAATTGGAAGAGATCTCTTCAAATTAAAAAAAATTACGTAATGTAGTATTACTTATACATGTACTTTACTTCTATTCTTAAACACGATCTAAATTTCTCTGCATGCGTTTTCGTTGCATCTTCAGGCTCCTGCACCACTCTATACTTTATCTCTAGCCATGCTCATTTCGTTAATGTATGTCCGGGTGGAAGATTCATGTAGCACCATCTGTTAATATACATATATACAATATAATTTTCTTTTGTTGGTAGTGCTGATACAATGTAAGCTAATACCAACAAAATAAAAATGGAATGTTACGTTAAGTAAAACTCTATTATAAAAAAACTTATTATGAATTGAGTTAGTAATTTGCACGTGGTGTGTACTTGATGTATTTAAACATCACATCTAAAATAGGTACATAGAAAATTATGTGATTTAGTATTAAAAGCTACGTTAATTGTTAATCTTTCAATAGCATTGACACATTACATTATTTCAGAATAATCGTTACAAATAAATAATGGACTAATTTAAAATTTACTCTGGACAATTAAACTAAAGTTTAAAATTTCTTCTTTCAAAACGTTTATATGTATTTCTCGTAAAATACTTAATATGCGATATAATTGCTGACGCCAAATTTTTGAGTGATTATGAGAGATATCAGAAAAGCAGTGATTTTTTGGATAGCAAAAAACGCTGATTTTTTATAAACAATAACATTTTTTCACTAGTTTTTCCAAGTTTGATTTTCATATTAGTACATTATTTCTAATTAAGTTGGAATAAATCCTAATTCTCGATATATATATTTCCATTCCGTCATAATGTTAAAAGAATTTTTTTAAGCTGGATTTTAGTTTCAAATAGTGTGCATTTCTGGACTAATATTGAGGAAAATTGTTTGTGCGTGTTTTGTTTTTTAATATATAATACTCTCACTTATTTTGACGTTTTTCTACTATAGAACAAGGCCATGGAAATAACTCTATCATACTATACAAACTTAAGGATTCTGTTTCAATATAGCTTTAAGTTATTTTTAAAAGTAATCTAGGAAGTCGCCCTTTATGAGGATTATTGGAGAGATCGAAACTACATACACACACACACACGTGTTTAGTAACTCGTGACTAATATTTAACGAATAAGAATTTGACATCAAATTGCATTAAAATTGAAGCCTTGTTCTCTAAATCCATTTGAGTGGATGTTCGATGACCGTTATCTAAATAATTAAATTATTTAAATGTGCTTACCTGAAATATTCTGTAAATTTACAATGAAATATCCATTGAGTCATATGAAAATTTAAAAACCATGCGACAGTTAAAACCTATGTGGTTTGACAAGGTCAGATTCATTAATGTATAACAAAATAAAATGACAAAAAACTTATTAATTCAATCCTGGCCCTTTTGTTAATATTACGAATTTAAAATGGTTTATTAAAATATAAATAAGCAATTTAAAAACTGAATTGCGATAACTATAATGAGACACAACAAATAAACTAAAATATTATTTAATATCATATGCATTGATGAAACTAAAACAGATCAATTAGGGCTCTTTGTAAAACGACGCCCGTGAAAAAAAAATATGAAGTTTGCTAATATTTCTAATTGTTGTTGTTCTTTGTATTAATAAAATTGTTGTATGTATCAAGCAGTACAATGAAGTGGGTGCGTGATCCCGTATTCATTTGTGGATTTTGTTGAGTTTATATTGATATACAAAAATAAGTTCAGCCCATTCAAATAGTACATTTTTATTTTTACATTACTTCTCTCATGAAAGCATTTTGTAGCTATAAATTTGAAATGAATACTGAAAAAACCGACCAAAGAATTCAGGAAAATTTATTATTGAATCTCATTAAAAACTTCAAACCAAATAAATTTCAACCTAGCTAGCACATATATGAGTTTTCTTTTAAATTAATATTAAAAATATGACCAAGAGTTTTAAAAATAATATTGAAATCTAATTGTTATTGAAAATAAATATTGCCAGTATTTAATATATAGCAAGGAAACGAGTCTATCGTTTATTAATCTTGTTTCTCTAGTAAAGAAGATAAGTTTTTTTTCAATTTATAAGAATTTTTTTGGCATGTTTATTAATGCTTTATATTAAATTAAACATAAAGCAAATGTAAGATTTGTTATCTCCAATCCAAGTTGAAGAAAATAGGGAAGCTAAATGGGAAATTCTTCTTTGAAAACTTCCATTATTTCAAAGGTGTATAATTACCAGAAACTAAATCTGTATTTATCTGTAGAAAATGTAAATGACTATATTTAAGTTTGTTCTTTTAAATTAGTATTAAAACTAACTTCGGAGGGACACCTTAAATTAGAAGCATCATGCCGATAAAGCGAAGCAAAGCGAGATAAAATTCTTACTCGCCATGTAACTATACTGAATGTAACAATACCTATTCTACGTCTTCAAATTACCGAACGTGTCGCTACATAACCACGTTAATTTTTAAGTAAATGGAGTAAAATAAGTGTAACCTTTAATAAGTTATCTGTATATTTTTAAAATATGTTCAGAAGTAGTTCGACTACATGATCAAAACATAATATTTCATATTAACAATGATATAAAAATCTGAACCGTTTTGCGTAGTTTCAAAATTCAAAATCATACAAGTTTATTTCCGACTTATTGCAAATCTTCTAGATTATATTAAAGCAGCCACGATCAACATTTTCGAGAAACACATATATTCGATCCGAAATGGCTATAATAGTAACTTCAAAACTACCAAAAATGTTAATTCAAATTGGAAAATTGGTAAAAACGTGAATTGGAATTGTTAAGTTTAATTGATAATGCTAATGACTGGAAGTCTTATCATAATTCGTAAAATTATTTCAATATTAACTTTATTTGGCTTCACTTGAGCGGAAGACGGAAAAATTATATTGAAATTTAAATACAATATTCTTGAAAATATTGGAAAGTAGCGTTGCAAATGGTTAAGTCGTTTGATGTACATATGCATCTAGGAATAATCTTATAGGATAATTTCTAAATAAGAAAAAAGTACTTATTCTATTCCCCGATAACAGCATCCATCTCCATGGCACAGACTGCATTAATGCATCACTTTGGGGAGTGGGGTTAATTTTATTATTCTAAAATGGATTTAAGAAAAATTTATTTGTCTTACCTGTCTTACTATTTATTGTCTTAACATTTTCAGATAAATATGTCAGTGAATTATGATCAGTTTTAAGTATTGAAATTTAGACCAATCTTCAAAGATGTTTACCCATTTATTTCTTTTTGAAATATAAATTTATTGAATGTTGGTATATAACATCTAAAAAAATTAAGTTTTGAACATATTAACATTCAATAATGATAAGTGAATGTGTACAAAAAAACGTTCCTTCTATATTTCTACATAAAAGAGTATGATGACTTCCCTTTCCTGTTTCTTATGGATTTTCTCTCGAATATGCTTAGTTAGCATACATTGCAGTGCGGAAAAAAAATTATTTTTCGATACATAAATGGAAAAATGTTGGGACTTAATTTCTTGGAAAGCTCTTGGTCTTCGTAACATATCAATTATATCAAACTTCACTACTTTCCCATGTTATAAAAGTGCCTAACAACCTGACAGCGGTAACACCAGGTAACCACCACCAGGTAATGTTATGATTTGTTTATAATGAATGAGAATAACCTTCGTGAAGCCTATCAATGTTACGTAATATCGAATTTATTAAACTTAATATTATTGAATTTGTTAATAATTTTGTTATCGCTATTGAAACATATAAATGTAATAACTGTAATGGTTAAACTAATAAAAACGAATAGTTAAGTAATTAAATAAATATTTTAAAAAATCGACGTATTTCTACCTTTTAGATTTTAATAACGCCGTTAATGTTGTTGTAAAATACGTAAAATGATAAGTTGGCAACAGCATGCGCAGTCCTTAGATAAATCGAGTGTTCATATCGAGGTGTGCGACACATGCGGGGGCGGCTATGTTTATTATTTATAGTCGACGAGGGTGGAATAAAATTAATAAAGAAAACAACATTTTATCATTATGTATTTATGTAGTTTGAACAAAATATCGTTCCCCTGTTCCGATAACGCTTTAGAGGTTATTGGAACAGACCTTGTTTGTGGGCTCCCATATGATGGTAACTTTCAATATTTTAGTCCATATTTATTTCGTCATATATAATTTGCTCATTTATATAACATATAATTTCAAAAATTCGAAGAATAGATAGTATTTTTCGTAGTAGTATTAGTGCCTCTAAAGGTAAGAAGTATTTGCTAGCAAAGTGTTGACTGTATACAACTATGGGAAGAAAGGTAAGAATCCTTCCAAATACAAAAATATTGACCAGTAAAAGAAGACCAACTTGTGGTAGACGCATTTGAAACTTAGCTGGAAAACTAATCTATTGAAATCCTCTCAATGAATTGCTTTTTCAGATAAGACGTATTTATTGATTTTCCAGATAAGTAACATTCACCTGCATTAAGTACAGCGTAACACTCTATGAGAATATTTGAAAATTTACGTAGTTTTAAAAGAACCATATCCTTTTAAAATTTCGTAAGTTTCACACTCACATTGTATACTCTTTATGTATGAAGCTCCAGCTGCTAAATAATCATAGCTTTTATATTCGTGAGCTAGCTTGTTTATGCCATCCACATTGGATTAACAACACACGCAAGGAAGTAGTTCGTTAAGAAAATCACCAAGGCCTTCAAAAGATGTACACATAAAGACTGCAATACGGAACATAATTATTATTGACTGCAAATAGGGTATAGAAATATAAACTCAAATTGACTTAGAAAGTACTGACGAGCTTGATGGAAAAGAATATATTAACGAAAGAGTTGGAGAAAAGAACGATCGAAAACGAAACGATCTTCATAGAGAGAAGAATTTTTTGCCTGGTGTTTAAATAGATTTAAAACAGTTAAAAATATGAGGATGTTTTAAAAATATGAGGGTAAAAACTGATAGATATTTAGCGAATTTCTTTAACTTCTTGAAGAATGTTAACATTTATACAAATGTTAAAAATAGAAATGTTATAAATAGAAAAAATCAACACCTGGCGAGAAAATATTTAAGAAGGACCTTGTGCCTGGACAATAAATATATTTTCATTTATCTCCCTTGAACTTACTTTGCGGACCATCTGCGTTCATCTATTTAATTTTGTACTTGCCAAAGATTTGTTTAATTTCATAGTTTATGTTGACTGATATATATATATATATATATATATATATATATATATATATATACATATATATATATATATATTTATATATATATATATATATATATACATATATATATATATATATATATATATATATATATATATCTTTCAACCAAAACACATGGTTTCAGCAGGACAAGGCCACAGTTCATACTGCTAATGTGTCCAGTGCGGCAGTTATTTCCAGAAAAAAACAAACGGTACCGTACCGTGGCCACCTAGGTCACCCGATTTAAGCCCATGTGACTTTTTCTTATGGGGATACTTAAAATCCGTTGTTTATAAAACAAATCCGAGCACTGTGACACAACCTAAAGAAAATATTCGCGCCGAAGTCAGTAGGATACCTCAGTCGCTCTGCAAACGCGTTTTTGAAAACATGCGTGCTAGACTCGAAGAGTGTGTCAGACTCGATGGCCGCCATTTGGAAAACGTGGTTTTTAAAAAATGAAATCCGCATTTGTTATTATAAAGTTAAAATAAACCTACTTTGTATTAGAGGTGTAGTTTTTTTTTTAAATTTTTCAAACATTGAAATCTGCCACTGGACCCCTGTATAAATGTGCATTCATTAGGTTTGTATGTTGTTACTAATTTCTTGTCGTCTCTTCTACAATACCAGTGTTGTTTGATATTTTTTGATAAAAAGTCTTTTAATTTCAAAATTGTCGTCACAAATCTAAGTGTTTTTAAATTACAATGTAAGTTACATCTGTCAAAATTTCACCATGAAGTTGCGGCGAATGTCCAACAAATGGGCACTCGTCACAACATCATTAGTGTATACAATACGGAAATATAGAAATATTTAGTATTTGGAAACGCGAAAGTCTTATCACGTCCTCAAAATTACTTGGAATTTACTATTTATTTAGTATCAATCGGCAATGAATGGATGAGCGTGCTCGGCATATGTATAAATCAACTTATTGCTATATTATGAATCCGTCTATGTATACGTCTATATAGACGTTCTTTGGATAATAAGGTATAATGCAATTTTACCTACTGAATTAGCGTCTTATTACTCATACCACTTCACCATGGCGGTAGCCCATTGCCACCATGGCGGTAGTTCTGCGTCACCGCCAGACTTGTTGATACTCGTTAAAATATATTTTTATTCTTTTATGCTTATACTCTAATTATTACCTAAATCAACTAGAGTATAATGATGTGGATAGTTTCGCAGGAAATTAATGTTACTGAAAAAAATGTTTAGTCAAAACAAAATAAATGTACGCAATACAATGTGTATTAATTGATAATTGAAAAAAGCAAATGTTTAGGATAACCAAGTGGGGAGAACATCACAAAAGACCCGGCCAATTTCGCATAATATGTCTTCCCAGCTATGATTTATATGTTTCCTGTGAATGAAAAAAAAAACATAAACTGACGGCTCGTGAGAATAGCTCCACCATGTTATTTTTGCAAGACTTTCTATAACAAGGTTTTTATCACATAGAAAATTTGCAAAGCGAAGGTAAAGTGTCAATCGAGTTAATCACCGATCGAATGTTACGTAAGCCGCTAAATATTTAGGTAGTTTATCTGTATTCAGACTTAACTAAGCCGGCTCTGCTTAGGAAAAATTGATAAACGAAACATTTCCAATTTTGTATTAAAATAATAACACTAAATAAATTTTTTTTATTAAACATTTTCAAATCAAGCCCCAATCGAGTTAATCACCGATCGAATGTTAGGTAAGCCGCTAAATATTTAGGTAGTTTATCTGTATTCAGGCTTAACTAAGCCAGCTCTGCTTTAAAAAAAATTGATAAATTTAAAAAAAATTATACATTTACAATTTTTTATTAAGTTAATAACGCTAAATTAATTTCTTTTATTGAAAATTTTCAGAGCGAAGATAAACCGCCAATCGAATTAATCACCGGTCGAATGTTATGCAAGCCGCTAAATATTTAGGCAATTTATCTATGTTCAGGCCTAACTAAACCGGCTTTGCCTATACTAAAATATAACCATATATCATAAAACCATAAAGAATATACAATACCATTACATCCTAGGAAAAAATTGCTAACTTTTTGTTTTGTAATAATAATAAATTTTCATGAAATCGTGTTACAAGAAAACGTGTTTTGCGTTCATGGTTTGAAATTATTTAAAAAAAATGATAAATCGTCACGTTTTAAATTAATTTTTTTATGCAACCTCTTTTTGAAATCTGGCTATTATAATATCAATTGAAAAAAAAATTTGGAGTGCCGCCATTATTACCTTATATCATAAAAGGAATTCGTAAAACGAAATAAGGATACCCGTAATTCTAGTATTTCTTACGCACTATTTTCAAATTGCGAAACCTATAAACCTATATACTTTGGCTCCTTTTATCGCATCTCTGTAGTAAGCTCAGGGAAAAGGCGAAAATGTTTCTCCGACAATAAAAAGCTTGATGAAATCACCCGCTTCCTTCGCAGAAACTTTTACACGCCTTTATGAACTCACTCTTCACTAAATGGGTTCTCAAATATACAGGTAGATTACATTTATTTTATGTTTTTCTTAAGTCTGAGCTTTGCCCTCAATAGAATGAAATTGAAAATTAAAGTTTAAACTTAGTTATTTTTGATAAACAAAAACATATAGCGATAGATATAAAGATGTGTATAATATATAATATATAAAGATATGTATAAGTGTAATGGGTATGAAGGTGGCATTTTTATGTTGGTAATTACATTACAGAGATGTAATATTGAAACACTAAAAATGAATTTAATTAGGATACCTACAAAGAGTTAATGGATAAAATTAACATGAGGATCACACAAATTACCTAAATTTATTCCCAGAAGGGACGTACGAATATTGTTATTTCGTTGACGTTTATCCCATACTATCTTCTTGAAAGAGTCGGATCTGAGTTTTTATAGTGTCCGTAATTACATCGATTCCTAATAATAAAACTGCTTCTTGTAACCAAAGGAAAGAAAACTTACCAAATCGAACATTCTTAATCATAAAGGTGTTTTTTTTAAATAATTGATGGATAATTTAAACTTTATAGTATTTTGGCACTATTTGCATGAAACAAGTTACCAAACCGTGAAAATTTCTTTCGATGTATATTTTATCCCTAATGTTTGTGATTTTTTCGGAGATATTTTCGACGATAATAAGATAGGTTTTTCGACGATAGTAAGAGCGTTTTATTCGAAGAATTATAAATAATAATTTTCAAGATAAAAATTAATTATTTTTCGGATTTGAGTGTCAGTAAGTGTTCATTTTATACGACACATTATGACATTAAAACCTGCCCTTAATTGACTTCCAAAATTAAAATTGAAAGGTTTTTACTTAACCTTAATTTTAATTGTTTACGTCAAATAATCTTTAAAAAACCTAACAAATGGATGAAGAGAAGGACGGGTATAAAATAATACAATAAGTATTCTGTTTTATCAACTTCTGTACGGAATACCACAAAAAGTAAAGTGGTCTAAATAGGTGCGTCATAAATTTGTACGCTCTGTAGGAATTTTGTTTCATGAATCCAATCAGTAGAGATTGGGTAGATAAAAAACTGTTATTAAACTAACGTAATTATATAATTTTATTAGTATATTATAAATTTTACAAATAAAAATACGGCTCTTTATACAAAATAATTGGCGTAGATAACGTCACATCTTACGCTGAATAAAGTGTGAAGTAATTTCTTTAATAGTCTCAAAGGAAAAAATATAACTTTGTTTTTCCTAGCTATGCTTAATACCAATATTGAGACTATAATATTTTTATTGTCTTATTTTTATATAAAAGAGAAAAAAATTATATCATGATTTGAACGCAATATTTTCTAGTTCAGACTCCAATTTCTCCCGATGCATGAATTTGATTGGTTGTATTACTTCGAACGACGAAATAAACGTACTTACTATAAAGTTTTTTAGTGCTTCTTATTTTTTTAAGGTAATTAGGTAAAAAAACTAGTAACGTCTGATTTATACAGGTACTATTGTGTACTACTTAAGTGCTAAATTTTAATTGTCATTTCAGCTAGAAGTGCTTAAATAACATGATTACTTATACTTGTAAAATATCGTCGTTATGTTTTTGTATTACAAATTTTGCTTTGATCAAAAAATACTTCGAGGTAACTTGTAGGATACAATAATAAAACAAAGCATGACGTTGATATGAATAAGTAAAAATGGATCTACTTAACAAAGAATTTTTTGCTAAATATATAACGCATTTATTGCCTTCAACATTAAAGTAAATTAATATAATAACTTCTATACAACAATACTTTTGCGATTTTTACGATCTTCTTTTTACAATTGGATCAATAAATTTTAAAGGTAAAATGTATTTTTAAAACACTGCAATTATGGTATCATTAAACCGTAAACAGAAATACAAACATATAAACATTAAATAAGTGAGAATAAAGGGTAAAAAATCTGAGATTTCCTTATTAACGCGGAAGTCAGAAAGAACCCACTAAATTCTCCAAATGGAAGCATTTATCAAATAACTCGAATATTATTTTGCTACTTCAAAATGTTGCTAACATTCATCTCCTTTTAGAGAAAAGATGCAGAAACTTTGATTTTCGTAAGCGGAAAATATCTAACTGACACATGAAATAATTTTCACGGAGATGCTTTCAATATTTTTTTTCAGCTCCATTAGCTACGTGTACCTTTATGCAAAAAAGAAGCTTGTATTGATTTGGTACACATCGAGTTTTATTATGTTTTTTATATAAACTTCACGAGGTCCACATAAAAATACAATAATTGAGTAACAAATCAGTGATGGGTTTCAGTAGTGATTTAGTAGATTTTTAATTAAAAATATTTTTTCGGTAAGCATAACAAATTTTATTAATATTTAAAAACAAAGATACATTAAAAAAAATACTTCTAAATATATAAAATAGTATTTTTCAGTTTTTAGGAGATACTTTTTCTTTGATCAAATCTCTACTACACTTGGCTAACTTTCTTTCGTAATTATTTTCAAATTATGAAAAGCTAGAAAACAATGGCTGGCTTTCAATGGATCGCGAGTTACCCTTTGATACATGTAGGTAATTAATATTAGTTTTAATATATTAAAATCTTTAACTGTTTAATTTCAAAAATGTTTTAATTAACAATTTACGTATATTATATACAAGTAGTCCCGTAAAATTAATTTTCCTACATTCAAAGACAGACTATAAATTTTTAATCCATTATCAAGAAATGTGTAGTTTTATTCGTAATTTCTGTTTTTTTTTCTTATTGAGTGTAATTTTTAATCAATTTTCAAAACAAAACATCCAGTATTGTTCGCATTTACTGTTACAAAAAATAAGTGATTTCCAAATTATGGATCTAACTACTTCTTAACAAGATCTACTAATCCAGTGGAATGTGGAACGAATTTGACATTACATTCTACGAAGTCCGATGCTACATATAAATCAGTCTCTATGCCACGTTACGCTACAGTAATACCTTTTTGAATTATTGAAATACCGTCTCAGTATACTCGTACAATGTGGAACTTCATCATGGATGTTTACTTTTCTGCTAGAACCGCACATAAGTAGGGAGACGAATAAGAATACGAATGAAGGAATATTTCAAAATTATAAGATAATTACTTATTTTAAATATCTTAAGTTTATATTAGTTCAGTTTCACGCATTAAAGATTTCCCTTAAAAAATTGATTTTTAAGATAAAACGATCTACGTTAGAATGTTTACCATACTTCCGTATTTTCTTTTTTAAAGTGAAACTTCTTACAGGACCTCAGCGCGGATAAAATGTACGAGAGTAAAAGGGTGAGAGCAACAAGATCGAATGCCCCGTCACACAGCCACTGATCGGGCATCTCCGGCGTCTTTGGTTATTTTTGCCTGTTTGTTCTTATATTCTAGTATGAAACAAGAGAGAGACGGACACAACTCTTCGTCTATACTTAACTATTCTGAAAGCTATGTAAAGTACATATTATCGGTAATATTTTGATTCTTATGAATTATTGTTCCATAATTCGACTTCATTATTTTGTTTGTTTTGTTTTCCTTTTTATCTCCTATCTTGTAATATATATCTGTTTCAATATCCTTCATTTACATCGCATTTCTGAGACGTAAACAATCTCAAATCGAGAATATTAAATGATCCTTTTTTCTCGTTCCTTTTAATTTTTCGGAATTGATAAATAGCGGGAGGAGACATAACCTATATAATGCTTCTCTGTTTTAATCTACTTCAACAAAGGAAAGGTTCTCAGTTCGATAGTACTTTTTTTGTATATATCCCCTAAAATTTCTCCATTTATTAATTTTGATAGTTGACTTGAATAGTTCTTTTGTTATTTAGAAGATAACCTTTATTTTGCTTCACGTTTCGTATGTAATTGTTGTTAATTAAAATTTTACAATCGAATTGCAATTATTTTTAATTAATCGATACTTATGTAATTTCGTACATGTATTCAGTCCCAATAAAAATATAACACAATGATAATTTTAACCTTCGATGCATAAATCATGATGTGTAAATATACTGCCTACCTGAACCGTGAGATATCAAGATATGTTGCTTTAAATTAGTACTGTGGGGCGTGGGACCCTGAGACTCTATTATTGCACTTCGGGATTAAACTCCTCGGGTCTTATGCTGCAGGGATAATATCTGCCTAAACTATGAGACTTGAGATCTGCTCTTTTCAAATTAGTATTTTATGTGTACAGAGACCAGTTATTGAAGTCCAGGTTTCCACTTCTCAGTCATTATACTGCAAGAGTAACTGCCTGTCTAAACCGCGAGGTTTGAGGATCTGCCCTTTTTAATTTATTTTGAGTTTCGAACAGAGACTTTGTCACTAAAATTTGGGTTCTAACTCCTTGTTTTGAGGCTATGGGGGTACTGCTTAAATAAATCATCAGACTTGAAGATCTGCTGTTTTTAAAATATAATTTTAAAGCATGACTCACCATTTTTCTCAAACTCGCCAAAGGAAGGTGAAACGCACTTTGATGAAACTTGCAAAGACGAACGTTTGCAAGACCCGGAAAATTTGTTTCGAGTGAATGTATTTTGCCATGTATTAGACATAACCTTAAATTATTTGACATTTTGCTGCGTTGTTATGAATGAAATAAATTTCAATTTTAGTGCTCTACATCCTACATGATTGAAGAATTTAAATGTCTCAAACTTACTAGACAGATTTCTTTTTTATGTTAATCGACAAACTTCAGAGTTTGTTGATTTACATGAAAAAGAAATATCTGTTAAAAAAAATTTCAGCATTCGGTCACCTTTTATACAAGATATCGAAAAAATGACCTGTATAAAGAAACTCGCAGATTTATTAAATATAAAAAATATTTAGTACCTTCGTACCACTTTAATGTTATTTTTGGCAATTACTGTCTATACCGCTAGTGCCGAACGATCGTTCTCAAAATTAAAATTAATAAAAATTTATTCAAGGAATTCTATGGGACAAGAAAGGTTGCACAATTTTGCAATACAGTCAATCGAACATTCTTTGGTCTGAAAATTAGACTTTCACGAAGTAACTGACAATTATGTCGAAATGAAAGCCCGAAAGAAGCAATTTTAATTTTGGTTAAGTATTTTATTTCATGACAGTATTGATAAAAAAGAATTCTAAAATATATTATTGTAGTACATATCTATCATTATGTTATAATTAGAATCGATTGCACGAACACGGGTGAGTGACGTTCTATGACATACTAAAAGTACCTATAACAAAATTACGACGAGCTTATTCTTTTGGGGGCCTCAGTGTAAAAATTTTCCAAGGCCCCATATTGTATCGTTTTGTGCACTGTTTACACGATAATAAGAATCCAGCAGTGGTACAAAAATTATACGTTTGATTTAAGTGTGAAATTATTAATCCCTCGACATCCATAAATACTATAAATTTAATTATTATCTGAACGAATAATCTTTTTTACAAATTCAATCTCTCTCTTTTATTTATTCGCAAAAACCTGAATTAACTAAAAATGTAGAAGTTTAAATAAACTAAATAAATAAAAAAATGGAAATATAATTTACATATATTCAATAAGCAATTGTATTAAATACGGGTAGGGCAAAGACTAAAAGAGAAAAATTAGTAAAAGTGTTTTTTCTATATATCTAACATATTATTTCTTATTAAGACATAACTTTTGAATGGATTAGTTTTTTATACTTTACCAATAAAACTAGAATTTTTCAAAATGACATTAACGGACCAACGTTACGAATTAAGGCTCTTAGTTTTACGATCTGATTATATTTCTACTAAAATATTTTTAACAATTAGAATATGAATTATTATTTCCTTCTGCTCTTAAATCTTACTGACGGGTTTAAAAGGCAGAGATATTATATGGAAAAGGGTTTGGTAATTGCGACTAATGCAAATAATTCTTACAATGCTAGATTAAATGTATGTGCTGAGTGCCAAAACTTATCGTCATACTAAACGGGATCAGCTAGTTGCTTGCCAAATTCCGATTAACCGTTTGAAGTAATAGAAATAATATATTTATTTTTTATCATTTGTATACTTATACTTATATTTTTATACTTATACTTATATTTATATACTTATACTTACATTCGTATACTTTTATACTTATACTTATATTTGTATATACTTATATTTGTATACTCACACTTATTTTATATACTTATATTTGTATACTTATACTTATATTTTTTATCATTTGTATACTTATACTTACGTTTGAAGTAATAGAAATAATATATTTATTTTTTATCATTTCTATACTTATAGGTATTAAGTGGACATAAAACAATTCCTATTATTACTTTCATATAATGAATTAGAATATATTTAATTTAATGATGGTGAAATTTAATACTGACATAGGTTGTCTTACGTAGATAAAAAAAAACTAAAAATTTAAATAATAAGAAAATTAAAACGAAAACTATGGCTTATTAGAAAAACAAGTAATTTTTAGACATGTGTATAATATGTAACAGTAAAATGATTACGTTGTGTTATCAGTAGACAAAAAATTACGTGGATATGCCAAATTATCGTAACGAATTGGGATTATTTGGTGAGTCCATATAAATAATATATTCAGTCCTTAGTTGTAGGTTAATGAGATATGAGAAGACAATTTCTGTAATTTTGTTACAAGATAGAAAATACTAAACGTGTATAGAAAAAATTGTTGTAGTATTATTTATGAAATTATCAGTTAAATTAAAACCTATCCCTGCTTTGTGCGGGTAAGCAAAGATTTTTCTTCCATTGACGCATCCCGCGTAAATGCGTAATAGCCTGCGCGTCTAATTTTACTTACTTAAAACACCTCATAACTTTCAAACTGTTAATTAGAAAATTATGGTATGAAAAATAAATTTGTATTAGTTCATTGTATAACTTATTAAAAATAAAAATGTTGCCATATATTTTTTTCCTTGGATCTCTAAAGGTTTAAGCAGCGCACGCCAAGATAACTCTCCGAAAGATGTTTTTTTCCAATTTCATCGATATCAACAATCACTGGCCGGCTAACTTTTACAGAATGGGCATAGATTATAGCCAGTTATTAAAAAAAAATTTTCTTGTAAAATATTGTTTCCATTAATGAAAACCGAAACAAAATCTGTTAAGCAACACTAACCTATTGACAGTCTCTAACCTATTGACAGTCCTATGTTCCGTTTGTAATATACGAACTAAAATGTATATTTTAACAAATTTGTTTTTGAATAAATTAACTTATAATATTAATTATTGAGAATATGTTCGGGAACCTATATATAAAAGTTAACAGGAAACGAATGTAAACTCTTAAAAGTTTTTAATATAAGGAAATTCCTTCTAAAACTAGAGGTATCTCAAGCCGAAAGATGCTACAGTAAAAAGGAAATTCTAATTTTAATTAGACAAAATATATTCACCTCGTCGAGTAGAATTAGATAAAAATATAACAGAAATAAAAATGTACTCAAATTTAAATAACCTATGAATAAGAATCACACTCAAAGGTATAAAACAACTCAAAATATATGAGTACTTAAAGTTTTTGGTAGAATTTTACCAAACATTTTGATATTTGTCAAATATTTTTATTTTCAGAGATTTTAGGAACCAGTGCCGAGTCGACGATTTCCTCTTTCCCATGTACATGTATTCTCATATATACACACACACATAAGCGTTACATTCGGTTTAGCAATAATACAACTAAATATATTTTCCCATAAAACCTTCCGACAAAGCTCTCAATACTCAATTTCCAATAATATCTCCTTGGTATTTCGATTTTAGATACATTTTTAGCATAATATAATTAAATATTCATTATTTTATACTTAAATTACCATCGTTATTCAGTGGATATTTCAAATCTTTCAATTTACTTTCTTTTATATATATGCCATATTTTTATCGACATGCCAAGGCTTCAAGTATTTGTGCATACTTGTACATATTTAAATACTTATCAAGTAATATCCTAATCCTTCATGCAGTTGTTGTTAGTATATAGGTAGGTTAGTATACCTCTGCATTATATAGGTAGGTTAGTATACACTAACCTACCTATCCATTAAGATCCTAGCAACTGTACGCCGTTATATATACACGTACATGAGTCTATCCGAAATAACATCCTTTCAAACAGATAAATAATTATGGAAATCGTTTATCGCTTTCCTAATTAATGCCGGAAAAATACATTTAGGTCCTGTTTTAAAGTAAATTGAAAATTCTATTCGAAAAAATATTATAGTATTTAAACTAACGGAGGTCAATAAGTTGTATCTACATATAATATGTACTTATAATGAAAACCAGTTTAAATGAAAGACAAACATATTTAATTTGTCACTAGATAAAGTGTTGCATATGGAAAAGTGAATAAAATAAATGAATATTCTTTAAGAAAAAAATAATTACGTTATAGGGGGATTATTATTGCAGAATGAAACACCGGTTTCTGAAATATTATATTATTTTGTTAAAAGGGAAACTGGTCAGAAGAAGCTTCAGCCGCCTTAGTATCTAAATAATCCGGTGATCAAGGGAAAGGGAACTACTAATACAATATTTGGTAAACGAAGTTTATATTACTATTTTTCCAAGAGAAACGTTATGGAAGTACAATTAGGGTGATTACGAGTGCCATGTGAACCGGTTACCCACCCGTGACGTGCCGCTTCCGGAACGCGCGATGTGAAATGGATGACTGGCCATAATGACAGAGTGAGAAATCAGGCTCCGCATGGAAACTTTACTACTGAGATCTTGTAAAGAGTTGTGGACGACGGACAGACGCTCGGGACATGGAATATTGTGCTTACTCCTGGAAAAATTGATATCTTGTAGAGAGAGATTATCAGGTGTGGCTTAAACATTTGGGGAGTAAGTGAACCCCACTATATAAAACCGGAAAAATGGTGGTGACTTATCTACCGATAGTCATATCATTTACTGCACTAGTAACAACAACAATTGTCAAAACAGAGTAGCATTTCTTATTTCTTTACCAACAAATTGTGCAGTAGATTATGAACCCATAAGCAACCGTGTAATCATTCTCAACCTTAGAGCATCCCCAGTGAAAATGACCTCATACAGATTTGTGTCTCCACGGACACTGACCCCAACAAAAATATAGAGAATTTCTACTCTGAGCTAGAAAACACCGTCGACAAAATCATTGATAAAAAGTTATTCATAATTTTGGTTGATTTCAATGCTTTGCATGCTTGATGATAAGTTGCATGAGTAATTTTGGAAAGAAACAAAAAACAAAAAAAAAACAAATTTCAAATATAAATTTAACAAACGTGGATTTCAATGATAAAATACTAATTAGAAGTGTTTGTTCTTCGATTAAAATCACGAAAAATTACTCTACAGGTGTTTCATAAAATACCGGTCAAAATATATGTTCACAAACAAATTTCAGTAAAGGGCGCGGGCTTACAACTGGTAAATATAAATTGTAAAAAACTGGTAAATATAATTGTTGAGACAAACACAGCGTTTTGGCTTAAAATTGAAACTATGGTATGAGGTATTTTTATTCAAATTAACATACTTTTGAGCTGCAAAGGTCATTCAAGCAAAGCTTTTATTAAAAATAAATTTTAAGTTCAAAACATTATTATTTTAAGAAAACTCGATTACAGAAATATAAAATGTACGTGTGCAAAGCCTTGTAAATCTAGTTACAAAATAAAAGTGAATAAAACTTAAGCACCTTCAAATAACTTTATTTTAGGAGTAAAGACCGCCTTCGCAAGTAAATAATGTAATCTGACCATTTGGTCCAAAAATTGTCATAATCCGATTAAATATTATGTTTACTATAAATAATTGAATCAATTTCCTAATATTTATATCTTATATTATGAAAATATTTCTACCCTTTTATAAATTGCCTTTTACATACACCCAATAAGAAAGAAGATAATGCCATTAACGTTACCCGTAATATAAACCTTAAATTAAGCTTTATCCAATTATTATATAGACTCAGCCCTATATTGCTGTATAGGTGACGTAATTTCGCTGAGATAATCAAACAACGGGTAGATTTAATATCTATCTTAAGCACAATCCTATCACGCATCGCGCCGCTGTGTTAATCGATATTTTAATCGTAAAATTGCCAGAAATTAATCACTTACATGTAATGTAATCACGAGGTAAGGAATAGATTTTCTGGTTCGTGTCTTAATATGATTTTAATATCTTAACAGCGAGTCTTATATAAAATTATTTAGTGTTATTCATAATATATTTTAGTAAGAATTGTACTAATATTTTAGTAATAAATCTAATTAATGTAGTTTGACGATCCAAGCGAGTTTTAATTGTTTGTGTGTACGTATGATGTGTAATATTTTTAAATGCCCGCTCATTAGTACTACTGTGCTGATATGAGTATTTATTTTTTTTCGTTTGAAATAATATTAAGAATTTTTTGTAATATCCATATTCTGTATTATTAAGAAGTAGAGTAGAAAAGCGATTAATATTGTCTATAATAATTAAGTGGAAGTGAAATCCAATTTTCATCCAGATTCTTTTCTTTTATTTTACAAAGAATTAATAATATTTTTAACAAAATAAAAATATTATTAAATAATTTCAGTTTAATAAAATTTTTTAATCATACACCAACTAGGCCATGGGTTATGCCCATTAATACATCGGTAAATATAATGGACATACTATAATGATCTATACATAAGGTTGTAGTTTCATAATTGTGGTAATTTTTTTTCTTATTTCCGATTGTCAATAAAGTGAACAAAAAACACACTTCAAATTCATTGCATTTCATCATTAGATGATCGTTAACAAGAATTCTCTTCACTGGTACTAGTACTGTAAACTTAAATAGTTTAGTACAAGGCTTTAAAAATTTCAGGTATAAGAATATAAAATGTATATCAGATTATGAGAACTGTGCGGGGTCAAATTAATAAAACATTTTAAAAAATGAGTATCAGCATAAATGTAAGCAATATATTATGAAAGACGATGCGAATTAAGATGACCTCAAAACACAAACATTATCTGCTTACCATGTTAATTTAATCAAGGTAATTCCATCTTGGAGGCACCATGGTATTATATTCGTTTTATGTGTGACAGGTTTCTGTTTAGCAGGACGGTTTTGTTGGTACCGGAAATTATTTAATGCCGCATCATGTGATGTAACTATTGAATTTTAATCGTAAATATAATGAAATGAGAACATGAATTAGAAAAGTAAGAAGAAATACCTTGTCAGTTATGGTTGTGTTACATTTAACTACTTAAGTTGTGACCTTTATTTTAAATGTGGTCAATTTTGGGAGAATAAAAATAATGAAAATATCGGTAAATAGAATAGCTTCTCGATTAATCAGAATAACTCCCACTCAGAGTATCCGGTTTAGACTGGTCTAAATCTACCATTGTTTCTGATCCTAAATAAGTAAGCAGAGTTTGGTACATACGATTGTTAGTTTGAAATGGACAATTTTCAGGATCGTTTTGAGGAGCATCTTTTAAAATAAATCGTAAATGATGATATCTCTTCTTCATAAAATAATAATCATAAAATAATATATATCTTCTTCATAAAATGAATGTTTTTGTAAATTGAGTTAGTTACAAAAGATTTGGTTAAAATATTTTTAAAGTAGAAGAAAATCGAATTAAATCGCCTGCTTGTAGATTTAATATTAATTCGAAAATCCAGATCTGTTGATTACGTTATTTTCAAAAACTATTAATTTTTTTTAAATTTGAAATATATCTTATTTGAAAATTAGATAAACTAAAAAAGTTAGAACATTTTCAAAATGATATACAGTACGTACATGCTTCATATCTTTTTCAGTGTTTTACTCATAGACTAGATATACTACGAATAGACGAATAAAGCGTGCGGGCGAGAACCTATTCTTTTTGACATCACTGCAAGTGAAAAAGAGATGACAATACGCATATAGATAAAAATATTTTGGCAGATGAAATTCTCCAATTGCCTGCGCTTCATTAGTGGCCTGCCGCATTTTAGTATTTACAATCTGCCTATAAGTTATTACTGTCTTATGTAGAGTCACAATTAAATGAAAGTATCACTTGGAAAGTATTGCTTGGGAATTTGCTTGGAAATTCATAAAATTATTTTTCTTTTTGATTTATCATTTTTGATTTAACATTTTTGATTTATCATTTTCGATTTATCATTTTTGATTTATCATTTTTGATTTATCAGAAAACGAATTTATACTCCCTATTTATTATATGATAATATTTGAAAAGAAATTCGGTTGAGCAATAATATTCCAAATCATCATTAGGATTGTACTGAAGATGCGTCCCCGGTTTTGTTAGATAGATTACCTAACATTTTTGGGGATTTCTCACAATTTGTTAAAATGGTTGTTGAATATACAGGTGAATTCGTAGGTAAAGAAATTATACATACATATATATATATATATATATATATATATATATATATATATATATACACATTATGTTATGCAACCATGAACTAATGAAACATTTATGAATCTAAAAACTTCACCAAAAACTAAGAATTTTCTAATTTTTCCATCAAAAGATGCATTCGGTATATATTTAAAATGTGAACATTATTTCAGGAAATATTAAGAGTTGTCCTGTCAAAACTAAAGAGTAGGTACCTTTTTAACTCTTAATAAAATAGTTTTAGAAATACACTAATTTTCTAAAATTAATTTATTTACACTAATCTTTTTTCCAGAGTTTCTCAGTATACTCGTATTTGCAAGGCTCTCTTAAGAGCCAAATAGTTCTATTAACAAAATATATCGAAAATTATTTCATAATGAGTTTACAACTTCCAAAAATATCAAATTAAACTTAAAGAAACGGTTTAAATAAAATTATTTTATTCGCAAGTCAGTGATTTTTATAGTTGCTAACAAAAGGATTATTGAAATTTTGTTACTATAATATCAATTTATGAGTATATGCTCGTGATTATTTTTTTAAAGACAAATATTATAAGTTTATACTTTGAACTTAACGTTCATTTAGATAATATGACATTTCATTTAATATTGAAATAAAATATTCGAGGAGCTCAAATATTAGTTTTCATACTAATTAAGGTTGGTAGAATAATTACATTGTACTTTAAAATCAATTAAAGTGCCCATTTTTTACACTAAAACTTTTGTTTAATGTTCATCCTATATTTTATCTTCTTCATAAAAATGCTCAGATTTATATTTTTTACAGTGCATCCAAATAATAAACTCAAAATATTTAAGGCTAAACAAACAAAAAAATTAGTGGAAATAAGATATATATGGCATTTGACGAAATTTCAATTAGTAATTAATTTTTGAGACACGAGTTACTCGTATTGAACCTAATCCTTCTCAAAAATACTAGTAAATTAAATTATAGTCGAGTTTTTAATTATAGTAAATAAATCCAAAAAGGAAACGGAAAGAACACTTATGTAGGCAAAATAAACTTTGCCTACATAAGTGTTCTTTTCCGTTTATATTATCGATACTAGCGTGACCCGTGCGAAGTCTTCGCATTATTTATTCCATTATGAAGCTAAGATGACAGATCAAACAAATATTTTACTAAAATTGACATATAGAGGCGCAAGTATCAAAAGCATTGAGCTAAAGCGCCACTTTATTTATACGTGAGTGGATTTGAAATTAAACAAAAATTTTACCGACCGTCAATCATATTACCGTTGAGCCGTTAGATGGCAGCATTGCTGTTTTGTGTATATAATTTTAATAATTAATTAATTTGCAAAAACAATAGCAATAATAAATTTTTTAGTTGTGGATGCCGGTAGAGCAAGCAATTGTCTATAAAATGATATATAATTTATGTGGATTAGTTGTGAGGTTTTTTCTAAAAAGGGAGTGTAACATCTTAAAACCTTAGCGTATTAATATATGATGATGATGATGATGATGATGATTGTCACTCACACATATGTATGAACATTTATGCACGCAATTTCGGTCATGCGAGAAAAAATAAAATATGTTCGTCTATTCGTAATATATTAAGACTGTGATTTTGTCAGTGTACATGTGTTTTATCAATGTTTGGGTTTCTTCTTACCCGCATTCATTATCCATCATATTTATTTGGGAATTATTTAATTATGAATATTATTATTATTTGTGAATATATTTAATTATTAATAAAAATACAATGGTTAAAAAATTATTTAAAATCATGCAAAAAATATTTTTAGTCTCCTATGAAATCAATTTGAAACCCATCATTTCAATATAAATATCACTGTACATGATTTAATAATACGAAATATAAGTAACAAATCGTGTGGCCAAAAGTGACTTTACTATCAACTCGGAGTTGCTCAGTATATTGGAAATGAGTAGCAAACGAGTCACGAGCAAATATATATCGCATGCATCACGGGATTGATGAATAATTTCGTTCCCCCTTATTGTTATCTAGAAATATTGCACAGAAATCAATACATTTTTCAGAAAGTTTGCATAAGTTGTAGAAAAAATCAATACATTGTGTAAAATTTCCGTTTTTTATGTATATTTTTTATTGCCTTAAAAATTTAGATAATATCTCGATTTTCAAAATAGTTTACAAATAACTGGGAATTTCAACTGAATGGTATAATAATTTTTATTTCTGTGATTTTTAAAATTAATTTCTTAGTTCATTAAGAATATTTTGAGCAAAGAACATTTCTTTATAATGTACCATCTATATTTTTTCAACTCTATGTATTTTTCTTTTTATCCGATTTGACAGATACAACAGCAAACGACATTTTAATAAAAATAGGCCATCTTAAGCCGCAAGCAAATACAACCCAAACGAAAGAAAGCAACCAGGCAAAGTAGATGAAGAAAATAATAGAAATATAACGTGAGTATGGGGAATTAAAGCCTACGGATTAAAATAAATATATAATTTATGAGTCCGTAAAAAAAATGCTCACTTGAATGCAGCAACAACGCCACACAGATGCACCTTAAAAGTGTTTTCTTCCGGAATAAAAATTATTAATTTTGCTTTCCCAAAACTTTCTTTTATCTCCCTTTGTCTCTACATAGGACCACCAAACGAGATTTAAAATTTTCGGCCAAAAAAAGAAAAAAAAAAAATATATATATATGTATATATATATATATATATATTTATATATATATATATATATATGTGTGTGTGTGTGTATGTATGTATATATAGGTATCATACGAATAACAGAATAAAAAGATTCAAATTCACCCTAAAATCTCACGGTTTTCTAATTAAATAAAATATTTATTCCATTTCAATATTATTATTTCCTTAAAACTCGATCGCTCTGATAAAATTTGCACAACTTAACATTTATCTAGATTATAATGTCATTACAGATACACATTACACGAGACTTAATTCAAATGCCATCCACCGATCAATCTACGTTTTACTCGTACAAAGTAGGTAGCTGATTGCTTCGCGGTGAGTAGGTCAGCTGTTAACGAGCAGATTATGAAATTATTTATCAGCAACCCCGCTCGCTTCCGATGCGGCCTCTTTATGAGAATTTAATCTATGTTCTGATTGTAAATATCGACCGCAATTTAATTAGGCTCCTCTCAATCTGCAATCAAGCTGAATCAGATCATCATTCCTTTTTTTAATTCGAAAAAAGCCTGTTAACGTATACGTATAGGCTTATATATATAGATATAAAGTAACAAGCCATTAGATTCATTTTATATAGAAGTATACATTCTTTTATAATTTATTTATGTATAGATAAGTAAAAAATTACATGTGTATATATTACAATGGCGTTGAAAATATTAAATTTATTACAAAATACAATAATATACAAGATTTAACGATACTGCAATACATAATGGTGATATTTCTTACATAAATAATAAATTCTCTTATGTGTTTTAATATGAACTATTGCAGGTTAGGTGTTGTAACGTTGTGTGTTGTGATTAGCGTTTGTGGTGTGATATTTCTGAGTATAAAATAATGGTTACAGTAGGCCTAATCAGAATGAAGTCTGAATGTGTGAAATGAAGGCAGAATGAATAAAGAAACTCAAAAGCCTCGCGACTTCAAATGTTAAATTGTGTTATTTAAAAGTAACGTCATGTGTTGTGATTGGCGTTTGTGGTGTGATATTTCTGAGTATAAAATAATGGGTACAATAGGCCTAATTAGAATGTAGCGCGAATGTGTGAAATGATGTTAGAAATAAACTCAAATGCCTCGCGGCTTCAAATGTTAATTTTTTTATTACCGCTAATCTCTTAAATATTAATTTTATTATACGTTACCATAATATAGTGAGGGATAAATTACAAGAAATTATCGTCTGCACTGCATATATAATACATATTACGATAATAAAGTCAAAATATTGAACATGAATCGTAAGTTTTTATTATTCACTAAAAATTCATTAAATATACACATTTAGTATTAATGAAATAATTTTCTATCACTAAAATTTGCAAAATGTTTTTCCCTAAAAAAAATCATAATAAAAAATATTAGAATATAAAACACAAATAATTTAATTTTGAAAACAAACTAAAACAAAACTAAATCAAATAATAATATGAAACGGGTAATTTTGTTTGCCCTTTCGTTTTGTTCCTGCATCAAAACGTTAATTTAAGAAAGAACGTCAGATACATAAGTATAAAATATTGAATATTATATTTCCAAGAATATATTGTACAAGGCAATAACAAATTTGTATTAAGAAGTATATCCTGACAGAAATGCAGATTATCCAATTAGGATGATTTTCAATAATATAACTCATCTCATTCACCCGAATTAAGATGAAATAAACGAGCGAAAACAAACGTGTCTAGAACAGCTAATGAGAATAGACAGTGATGTCAAACAAATACACACGATAGTTAGAAAAAATGTTACATATGTTGTATATATTCATATATATATACATATATATATATACACACATATATATCAGAATTATATGCCGTTGTAAGGATCATATGTCGTAAGCAGTAAACCATTAGAAGTGTGCCGAATAAACCAAGCCCAATGGTCGGAACTTCCAACATCATAGGAGAAGAAAAGTAAAATTTTCAAGTGTGTCGGAATTTATTTACAAGGTTAAACTCGAATAAATGTTGAGTCTAACAAACACATAAAGTTAAATCAAGCTTGTACTCGTAAATAAAAGTTGCACTTCAAAAAAGAATTTAACTAAATAGAAACTATTTGTTAGTAAAAAGATAACAAAAATGTTTTCGTCGTAAACAAAATTTTCAAGAATACAGAGAACACTTGCTAAAATGACAGCAAATGTTTTATTTATTTTTATTCCCAAAAATATTATTTTCGGAAAACTGGTTTTTGTTATAACATGGTTTGTATATTGTAATATAAAAATTATTAAAAGGAAATAGTAAAAAAGTTATTTTTATAATTTTTTTTATACTAAAACCGTTTTTAATTAATATTAGTGCATGGTTTGATAAGTATTGAATTCTGAAAAATATCGTTAAACAAAATTACTTTGGTCAACACTCTGAGGTGAATATAGTTCTGATCAAACAATCCTTATTAAAAATGAACTTCCAATTTAGTCATAATTTCAGGTTAACTTCCAAGATGACAGAAGTAATTAATTTATTTAAAGACGAAAGCATAAAATTTATAAAATATTTAATGGCTTGATAAGTATTGAATTCTGAAAAATATCGTTTAACAAAATTACGTAAGTCAACACTGAGGTGAATATAATCCTGATCAAATCCTGAAAAAATCATAGTCGCTATTAAAAATGAACTTCCAATTTAATTGTAATATCAAGTTGACTTCCAAGATGGAACTAAAATGGAACTAAAAGAAGTAATTAATTTATTTAAAGACGCAAGAAGAAAATCTAAAAATATTCAAATCTCTAAAGCTTTCTTATATTCATTGTATATATGTCATACAAAATAATATACAAAAATACGGAAGGACATTCGAACTCGATCTTAAAATTTAGTTTTGGCTCAATCTAAAAGTACAATTTATGTAATATTTTGCTTTTACAATAATGTACTTTACATTTAATTCAGATTCTTCGCAAAATTTATACCAAAGAGGCGATTATAGGGCCTTTAGCTACGCGAATTCATTATAATTGTCTTTTTGGTTTGTATTCAGAATTATTATGAAGATAATAAAAAGTAATAAGTATCGATATATTGTTCACTGATTAAAAAAAGTCGAAAATCCCGTTATCACATTCTGGGACATATTTTCTGTAAGGCAATTTTAGCCCGAAACTAGTACTGAATGTTGACTCAAATTTCTGGACTCCTTGAGAAGCAGAGATGTCAAAGGTCTTTAGTATCCAGAAAATCTTTCCGTCTGTCGCCAAATAGCTGTATTTAAATCTAATTTAAAAAATCTGAAACGAATTTACGTTAATTAAGTAGGCGGTTAGATGGTGGAGCAAATTTCTGAAGACCGATTCACATACCGAGTTCATATTTTGACTCATATACCGAGTTTATATTTTAAGATCAATAAAAAGTAATAATATATCATACACTGGTTAAATATAAATTATTATGAACTAGTCAAAAATCCTATAATCACGTTCTTAAATAAATTTTCTGCAACTCAATCGTACCAAAAGTGAGTATTGAATTCTAACTCAATTTTTTGGATTCTGTAAGAAGCAGACACGCTGGAGATACAAAGCAACGCTAAAAATAAAAACACACAAAAAATGTTTCTATCACTAACTGGAAATCATTAACAATAATTGACGTAGGTATATGGCGGGGTAGATTTCCAAATACCAACTCCTATCCCGAGCTCGTATTTTTTTATCTTTATATAAGACGATAAGAATTTTTTCTACCTAAATTTTGTTGAATAAACATATCATAAAAATAGTGAAAAATATCTTACAATTACCACAGCAACGGAAATGTATGAAATTTCCATTTTAATTTACTAAAAAGATATGGTCATCCTTCAAAGTACGTCCGTCATAGATAAAGAATTTACAAGATTATAAAAAGATAATTTCACTTCACTGCCTTATGTATATGCATAAAAATTTACTTGTACGTAGGAAAATAAACTCTACTTTCTAAATGATATTACGCCTAGTAAGTTCTGTTCTAATTAAACATATATACAATTTTATCCAGAAACCTTATATCAAATAAGAGAACAGTAGCGAAAACTTTAGAAAATTCCAATATCATCATTTAGATGTTACTGGAATCCCAAAAATATCTCATGATTCAGATTGATTTTTTATAATTTACAATAATCTGAGCAGCCCTAATAGATTTTTTTTATTAAGTACGTATTATATATGAGTACATACCGTGTAAAAGAGAAAGCACCTACACGCGCCTTTTTTTACAATGAACTGCTCCATCTTTTTGCTACAAATATTTCCTGAAATGTTTGTTTCTTGACAATTTCTAGTTCCATACATTCTTAGTAGGTGGATGAAAATTACTCAAGTTTGTAAGAGATTTCAATGCAAGTTGAGTCTTATTCATATACTTTACAATAGTAATTACATGGATAATATTTCATATAACTTTAGGATAATGAATTTAGCATATACACCTGTATATATGTAGTTTGCCTACAATATTAAGTTATAAATAATACACGAAAAATTTTCATACAAACTTGAATGAATCTAAATTAAAGATATGTTAAAAGAATCAACCGAAAACATTTTTCATTGATAAACTTTTTTCGTTGTGCACTTTTCCATTTGTAATTTTATGTTACGCATTAGAATGAGATAATACGAAGTCTCTAGGGATATTTAATTAAAGTTTACAATTATTGAATCTAATGCTAATGCACTATGCATTAGCATTAGATTCAATAATTGTAAACCTAAGTCTTAAAATTGCTTCGATGAATATGAAATAAAAACAGGCGTTTTTATGAATTTTTATAAAATTTGTCGTTTTAGTCGATTTCCCCAGAAGCGGTATTAAATTGAGAATTCGCGTTGACCAGTAAAACACATAATACTGTTAAGGTTTAATGTCTAAAAACAGAGAAAGTCAGAGAAATATCACATTTTTATTTTTAAATCGACGGTCTGGAGAAAACTCACGAAACAAAATCTGTCAACATATCATAAAGAGTCAAAATTAATTCTGGTATCGAATTGAAAATTTTAATGTTTAACAAACAAAAAAGTTAAATATCAATGGTTATGAATAGCCGTGACAATACGATTGTCTTAAAAGGGCCAAATGAGAGTCGAATTTGCATAATTGGTTTTCCATACCTTTGCGTGAAGATATAGGGGCATCGAAGCATACGTGAAGTTCTTACAAGCCGCATGCTGTATAACAAACTTTAGGTCTAATTAGACTAATATTAAAGTTGTTTTTAATTTGATATACAATTTAAATAAAAAAAACGATGAAAATATTTTGTATGCATTTCTTTTTAATTTTGTTATTGATTTGATTTTAATTTAGATTTAAATGAAAAAAAAAATAATTTACCAAAATCTATGTTTTCCTATAAAGTTATTCAAATGGTAAGTAAGTGCGTTTCTTCTGCTTCCAACTCTTCTTCCTCAAGAAATGCGAGATAACAATTATTCAACTTTTTTCGACCATACGTTTGTTATCCGTGACATTTCGCGTGTAACTAAACTAACCACCCGTCGCCGTTCGGCTTTGAATAACTCGTTGCGTGCTCCCAGTCGAATTCCGCTCCTCTTCAACGGAAAAGCATAGCCTGAAACATACTCTCTCGCTCCGTTGCGCTTCCTCACTCCGGTTCAATGGGCAGGCAGTCTAAGGCATGCATTTTAATCATATCAAAACACAGCCCTAAGTGTGTGCGGAAAGCTAGTAGTGCCAGTTCTACTTATTGCTTTCTCATAATGGTGTCCTTTCCCTTCAACATATAATGTACAGTTTTTCCTTTTTTTATTTACGTATATATTTATTCTTATTTTATTGATTTCTCTACACACCTAATGTATTTTATGTTCATTTATTATAGTGTTATAGTTACACACTTCTGTATTAATAAGATTCCTCTGACATAAATTAATTATGGTTTTTTTATGAAATATGTGTAATTTCATATAAACACAATTAAATGAAACTACGTGATGTATTATTATTTCTGTTTTCTTTAAGTTCTTTACCACGACCTAGGTTTCATGGTATTACAACATCTTCAGGTGGGCTATTAGCAAAGATTCTTCTTTGCTATCTTTGCTAATAGCCCACCTGAAGGTGTAATCCAATAAAACCTAGGTCGTGGTAAAGAACTTAAAGAAAGTGGAAATAATACTACATCATGTAGTTTCATTTAATTGTGAATAATGAATTATAAACAAAATTAAATAATAAAAAAATATACAAAATTAACGCCTAATATATTCAATGTTCATATTTACACTAAGTTATTTAATGAATTTCGTAACATAATTGATTAATAAGAACTATTCTTCTGAATTTATGAAAAAATATAATATAAATACAAATGTTTACAGACATCTCATTAATTTTATTACATATTTTCATTATTTATTTTTGAAAGGCTCGTTTCAGTGTGTTTTATTGTTTTCTTCCTTTAAACAGTAGTTTGTGAGCTGTTTCACTTAGAAAATACAATTTTTCATCAATTACATTGCTTTATTTGACGTATAAATATAGGTGTAATTGTTTCACTAGCATATTAATTTTATCGAAGAAATAGAATGAAAATATTCACAGAAACCAGTTAGACATTAATGAAAAATTTAACTGTCTACAATCTAATGATGTTAATGATGACCATCGTTAAATAAATATGAGTTATAATTTAAGGTTTTAATTTGAATATTTTAAAAGATGTCTAGTATTAAATAAATATTCATGAAAATTCTTTATTTTCTAGAGCATGTTTTCCCTGATTATTTATTCAAATTAAAAACACAGATTATATATCATAGTTACTTAACAGTAGTTACAATCATTGCCATTTGATTATACACATTAAGATTTTTAATTTATTTGTATCTTGCTTTTGTGCACATATTTATTCTTATTCTTTGATAAAACTCACATGTTAGTTATACGTATGCATGTAAATTTATTCGTTACGACAAACCGTATAATTGTTGAAAAAAATATAAATAAAACAACTCGAAAAACACAACTTGTATGAATTCCTGAGGAAAGGAAACATAAACAAAGCCCAGAATAAAGATTGTTAAAAATCGTAATTACAAGTAATAAAAAATATTACATATATGTAAAAAATTTTATTTTCAATTAAACATATTTTTTTGTATTTCGAAGAACGGTTTCTGTAATTTAGTTTTGTATTGTAAGTCATTAAATATCTAAATATTTGTTTAATACTCCATACAATAAAATAATAATAATAATAATTAATTTCAAAAGAACCTAATTGCTACAGAATAATATATTATGACTACAATACATAAGAAATGAAAATGTAATACATTAGATGTGCAGAGAAATCGGTGAGATAAGAATAAATGTAAATGAAAAGAAAAATGCATAATAGGTTAAATTTTCCTAACCTAAATTATGTACTATTTGCGTAAGGTGAAAAACATAATTATAAGAAAGCAATTAGTAAATAAACCTGTTACATGCAAGTATAATTAGAACTACCAGGTTTCCGTACTCACTTAGGATACGTCCCTGTAAACGTATTCACGCGGTGCGTTTAGCATTATAAGGTTGAAATGCATGCTTCAATACCCGAGAGTTAAACGTGCTACGCATAAATGCTTTCTATGATGTACCCTTAGTTTTAATCGCTATACTTTTCCCTTTAAGATTAGGTACACTTCTGCTTAATTATAACGTCTGGAAATAGCCAATCTACTACAAAATATACGAAAAATAGGTTCTCAGCTAACAATCGGGATAGAGAGATGAACACGATAGAATAAGACAAGATGTGTACGCATGCGCGAAAACAAACAAAATGACGCTTACTACTGCTATCAGCTGTTTTGTTTGTTATGTGGGTCAAAAGTAAACTGTAAAAATTTCGTCGATATATTTATCTATTTATGACTGATTTCTCATTAATATTGTGTGTTAATCATAAATCCGCAATAAACCCGCACATATATTGGCCATAAACACAATTTACAACGGGAGCAATACATCTAGAATTCCTTCAGCTGCGTTTAGTCGTGTTTTGGTACTAGCATCGCGGCTATTTTTTTTTAATTGATATTTGTCTATTTAAATTTATATGACGATTTTATTAGAGTTTTACATCGATTTATGATGACATTTTATTAATATTTGTGAATGTATAGTATAAAACCTTCATATACGAATTTTAATATTTTTGTAACTTCATTTTTATCCTCTTCCCTCTCTGTCGTTTTAATCCTTACTATAAAGTTAAAAAATGAGGTTCTGATCATCGAAGATATTTCACTTGTCACATATACAATGCACACACACAATTTTTTTCAATTGACACTTTTCTTTGTAAATTTATATTGAGGTTTTATTGGAAGTTTACGTCGTTTTTTAATGCCATTTTATTCATTTTTTTGAAGGCGTAATATTAAGAACGTATTCACTTTGTATTATTCTCGTTATTTTTAGTCGTAAAATAACATTTTGTTAAGAAATATATCAATTTATCAATTAATATTCAATAATTTTTCCGTTCGCCTCTCTACATGATTTAATATTTATTATATACTTTGGTTAAATATATATTTTAAATAAGATCATTCACATTTTGTAAAAGAGTCATTTTTTTGGATCAAAATTTGAAACGAATTTATTGACAATTTAATTTATTTTCTCTTAATATGGTATACAATATTACGTTATACAATTGATTTTATAGCTCCCTCATAAATTAAAAATAGCAAAAATCGTTAGACACTATTTCATAAATACATAATTTACTCTATTTAACAATCACCAAAAGCGAAGTGAGTGCCAGTGAACGTTAAATACAAACTTTCCAGCCATTAATTTTTTATACAACGGAAGTTTCCAGATATCCGGCTTAAAAAGTTAAGCGGAAGTATTAGGTACAAACACCCCAACCGAGGAAATTAAGAATAAATATTTGTGGCAAGAACTTTTATTTAAAATTAAAAAGCGTAAGCTTCATTTAATGAATAATTAAAATCTGGATGAGGCGAATCGTTATTTATTCATTAATTTCTTTTTAAGCTACCTTGAATTTATTGGAAAACACTACCAAACTTGTTTAACTATCCGATTATGTACATTCACTCGAAGTGCACGTCATATATTTGATGAGCTTTTTTTCATTTGATCACTATGCGGTGAAAGAATGTCTCGTAAGGAAAAGTAAAAGGATCTTATTTTCTTATACCTGTTTTCTTCTTTTTTTTTAATTTTTATTATGTTTGGTCATTTATTTCCCAAATTTTAGGTCCCTGGTGATGAAAATCTTATAAGTTTTCTATATCTCCATCTTTGCTTATTTTACGTTATATCTTGTCATTCATGACCAGATTTCAGTAAGTTGGATGTCTTATATGGTTTTCGAACACAATATATGATCCATGAATTTTATGTGTTGTCGTTTATAATTTCCGGAAGAGGAAAATCAATAAATTGAAAGACATATAAAGTCTTTATACCTCAAAGTTTATTCATTTTATTTTACTATCGATTTTATTTTTAATAGTTAAATTTCGGTAAGATAAGTTTTCATAGTTTAGTAGTTAGTTTACCGATTTGCACCGACACCATAGTTAATGAATTTCCAAAATAAAATAGTTTTGTGTGTTACGGTTTTCTGTTAATAATTTAGGTCACAACTTCGAAATAACTAATGGGTAAAAAACATGGGTAGAAAGAAATTAATACCAAAAAAATAAAACTGTACAGAAATTTTTCGTGAAATTTAATCTAGATGGAAACTTCAGTGTTTTCGGTAGAATGTAAAGTGGATAAAACTATCATTTTTTTTGGATATTTGTGGTCGAATATTTTATCCCTAATATGATAAATTTGAAAATACTGCTATACTTCAAAATTTCGGTAACGGTGCCCAGTCGATCTCCCGTTCTCTCTCGGTCTCTCTCTCTTTCTTTTTTTCTAGTATTTACATACCCATATAGTAATACATAAATACCATATTCAGTTATCTACCTACTAATATCCCATTTACTTTATGCCTTTTCATATTCCTATACATACTTATTTACCTCCATAACTGCTAAGACCATCATTACTTCATACGTTTATATATCTCGTATGTACTTACTTATGTACCTATTTACCTACTAATATTTTAGTTGCTCCATGCCTATATGCAATTACCTATTAAATTTATTGCTTTCTTGCCCACGTCAAGACAAGTCAAGGGAGTCTAAACTCGATGAGTGTACTACTTATAACTAAGAAGCCCCTGTCGTCTCCTTGTGGGTCTATCACTGGATCCTGGCCATCACTTATGGCGAAAGGATTTTTCAGGCAAATTATAAGATCACAATGTCGACGAATCTACTGCTCACCATTGAGTAGTTTTGAGCATTTTGGACCAATAGGACTCTTTTTAGGACTAGTAAAAGGAGCTCAATTTTAATGAATCTGCTGTACGTTATTGAGGGTTTTGTTGTCATTTTCAGCTTCATCATAAGAACTTGGCCACCATCTATAACTTAAGTACTTATAAAGCCATGTCAAATAAATTAAAAGTTGGCATCAAATGGCTCAAAGGGGCCTTTTAATCGTACCCATTGAAGAATTCGTTAAGGGTTATCTGCAGTCTATTATTAGGTGCGACTTTATTTCCCTAGGACCCATGTAAATTCATTTCTTATGAAACAAAAAAGATTTCTTGAATTTGATCAACACGTCACTGAGTTACAGCTGTACATGTATTTAAAACTTCCTTTCCTCTTTTGAAGTCGTTTAAATAATATTTAACTACATTCATGACACTCAGTATTTTGATTATTGCCCTAAAATTATTGTGACTAGATTATAAATTATATTATCATGAATTCAAATTAGTTAATAACGAATATGGTGGCGATTTATTGAGAATGACAAATGGCGCCACCTTGAATCTAAAATAGAATGTGAAATTCGAATTTAGTGTCATATAATTAGTGGGAAATTAATATATTGGAGATTTATTACCAAAGATAACAGACACCACTCTGAACTAAGTTTTAAAAATTATTGTGAAATTCGATTTCTACACTCTTAAGTTAGTCGAAAACTAATATAATGATGATTGATCAACGAAGTTATCAGTTTAGTCGAATTCAGGTTAGTCGAAAATGAATATAATGAGGATTGATAGTCGAAAACGAATATAATGAGGATCTTCAGATGAATTTCAAAGGAGATAGATGTCACCAACTTGAGACTCAAACATATTTTTAAATTCGAATTTAGTACATTAAAATTAATCGAAAACAAATTTAGTGACAATTTATTGCAAATGGCAGATGTCATTATTTTATATTTCAAAAACATTACTGAATTCGAGTCCAATAATGAAAGATTAGTCGATAAAGAAAATAGTGGCGTAAAACGCCACTATTTATTAGGGGCTAATAGATCCCATATTGAATATAACAAACAGTTTACATTTTGAATTTAGCACACTGAAATTAATAAAAAAAAACTACTGGCGATTTGTTGCAAATTACAGATGCCAATATCTTGAAACTCAAAAAATTACAGCATTCGAATTCAACATTTTAAGATAAGTCAAAAACGAATGAAGTGGCACTTTATAGCGAATAACGAAAGCCGTTATCTTCAATCTCAAGAATATCGTCTTCATGAAAAAACCATTAAACTGATTTTAACGAGATGATGAAAAAAATTCAAATATTGCCAAGGATGAAGCGTATGTCAATAGAAAATAGATGAAGTATATTAAAATCTTTAGCATGACGTAACTGTTTGCTTATTATATCTTAATGACTAAGATATCAAACATATTTTGATGATATGAGACAAAAATTAAATTCAAGTATGGAAAAGAACGTCGTTCTTCCGTTTACGGTGTGGTAAACGGAAGAACGACATCGAAATTTCAGGAGGGATAGAGTTGTCTACTCATTACGTCTTCAAAGAGTTTTCAATCAAATGCAGCAGAAAATTTCCTTCAAATATACAGAACGGTATAGCTGTTTACTTGTAACCTGTTAATGACTAGACTAACAAGTGAATTTTGACAAAAGATGTAGAAAATAAATTTAAATTCCGGAGAAGGAAACAAAATATGTAAAATCAGTATAAATTTAATTTTTCCCAATACTACAAGATTGTGAGATACTAATATATTCAGGGGCCCCCTTGATATGTCTTTCAAATTAAAGAGGGCGGAGAGTAGAATACAATAAACGAGTAATTTAACCTACTGTAGAAAATAATTAATATTATAGATATGTATTTCTTTCAAAGAATACATATCAAATATCCCATTGCTAACTAAATAAAAAAATAACTCTTACTAACTTTATCTTATATATCCTTTACTACATACATAGTAACTACAAATATATAATTAATTTTCTATGAATTTCCACGCTTCAATAATGCTCCAAATGTACTGTGAATCCAAAAGCCCTAAAAATTATCGGATTTTACACGGGCGGATAATGGAGTCCGAATTTATCCAATGAGTTACTTTTTATTAAGACACTCGCAATCAAGTACTAAAACGCTTCGAGAGTGTTACCCAAAATTTCAAAGAAATGCAGTGAAACCAGTGGTGATGACTAACTACATCTTGTAAACTCTTACCCATAAATGTTTTGGCTACGAATAGATAAATACCATTCCATGAATTTCCGCGCTTCATCAACGCGTTAACAGCACAGTGAACGTAACAGTAGATTCACATTCATAGGGTTATGTACACGCTGGTGCACGGCCGCGCAGTGAAGTGTGAGAGAAGGTAAATAATATAAGCCATGACTACTTAAATGGGTATGTGAGTACACACGTACCTGAGGGACGTCTACGCATATTGAAAATTTCCGTCGAATTTCAGTTAATAATATGGTTATATTAATTGAGGTTGTGTAATTAGTAATCTAATTCTTATCATTGTTAACATTATTTTTGCTATCATCTCAAAATGTGACCATAAAGTTCCATTCTTATGTGTTTATATATAGGTGTTTTCGGTTTATAAGTCATTCTGAGGGTGATTCATTGACTAACAAATATGCAAATAGAAGGTTTCGAGTAACATGTAAAAATGGGTAAAACTAGAATTCAATGCAAAATGTTTATGGTATGATTAATTTTTTTACGGAAGGCAAAGCGGCGAACAAAATTGTAAAATATTTTACCTATATGAAGTGACTCAAACGTTTCTCATGAAATTGTTCGATTTAAAGTAAATGAATTCAAGCGTGAGAGAACAGACGTCAAAAATGCATCTTGGTCTGCAACTCCGAAATCAGTGACAATTTATTGCAAATGGCAGATGTCATTATATATAAACCTAATCTTAAATCGATGACTTGAAGTAATCGATAATATTTAAGATTTGGTTTTCACAGAAAGGCAACTGAAAGCATGTGAGTTACGAAAGGCACGGGTATCTCAGGTTTTTTCTTACTTTAGAAGCAAATTTTCTAGTGAATATCTGTTGACAATACATACGTTTTCGAAAAGGACTTTGTGAGTAATTTCGAGGCCATGAAAGAAACGTATATACACCACTTTATCCAGAAAGGTTAAAATATCACTGAAAAATTGTTCGATTAAGTTAATCGTAACTTTTAATGAAAAATTTGTATGGTGTTAAAATCGAAATCTCATGCTACAATTTTTCGAGTAATTCCTAAGAGACATTTTGCTGCCAGACCGTCTGTTTGTTTAAGCTTCATGTAAAGACTACCATATTAATTTAAATAAAATTTTAGGTAAAGTAATTACTAAGACACAAGTTATAAGTAATTGTGAAGACAGAGCACGTGGGCTTAGAGCTGATAAGTAGAAATTGTCTTACACAGCGATATGATCTTAAATTAATACTAAAATATGGATACTTTTATCTAAATTAAGTGTACTTTTAAGGCGTAAACGTCATTCATGCCAAGATGTTGGTTATTTTTATTCAATTAAAGTGAAATTTTGAGAAGAAAATCTTATTATTTGAGAAAAACTCGACCACAGAATATAAAATAATCGTGAACAAAGCTATGGGCGAAAGCTAGTTATGAAATTAAATTTAAGATAATTTAGGCAACTTCAAATATTTGTGTTTTAAGAGTAAAGACTGCCTTGGAAATTAATTGGTGTAATTTGATTATTTTGTCTAAAAAATTGTCTAATCAATTGCCTTTTACATATACCCAATTATGTATCCTTATACGTGATACAACACTTGATTAAAGTTGTATCCAATTATCATCTAGACTGAGCGATATATTGTTGTATACGAGACGTAATACAGTTAAGATTGTCAAACAACTGGCAGATTCAATTAAGGCTTGAACAAAATTCCCATGCCGCATCAAAAGCGCGTTAACCGATATTTTAATCGTCAAAGTCCATGAAAATGAGTAATTTACAAATAACGTATTCACCGAGATATTGAATGGATGTTTTGGTTAAAATTATTTTGTTTTAGTTTTACTCATAATATATTTTAAAACATTGGAACGAATTATTTATTTTCCAGGTTTGACAATCTTTAGAACTTTATTTACATTGAAGCACATTTTTGAGAGTTTTTTTTTCACCAGTTGTTTGCAAATTTTCGTTTATTTAAAACTAATCATGAGATGCTTTGGTAATCTATCATGGGAGTTTGATTGGATTTTTCGTGATTTCACTAGTATATGAGCCTATATGAGATGTTATGCCATATTTAAAGATTGACCCAGCTAACGCCTTGTTATTTCTTTATAAGCGCTGCAAACGAGTTCAAACGAGTTAAATATATATATATATATATATATATATATATATATATATATATATATATATATATATATAAACATATGCTAATATCAGTATATAACATTTTTAAATGCCGACTTATAATGACCGTTGCAATGACTTGGGTATGTAACTTTTTGATTTGAAATAATTTTCTGAATCTTTTGAAATATTTATATACTGTATTATAAGAACAGCAGTCAATATGGTCATAATAATTGAACACCCTGGAAATCTTACATTCATATCCCTTGCATTTACGTTACATTCATATCTCATCTTTACATTCATATCCTTGCTTGTAGTTTACACTTGTACTATCCCTGTAAATTTGGAAAGTTAAATACAGAGATATCGGAAGTTTTAATTATAAAGATAAACCATTTTTCGTAACAGATTATGAGAACTTTATGGAGTCAAATTACTTAAAAGTTTTAAATAATAAGTATCAATATAAATGTGAACAACAGTTTCACGAGAGGTGATGCGTCTTTGATTAGCTCAAAACATGAACATTACTTGCTTACTGTGTACATTTAATCAAGTTAATTATATTGTATTCCAAACATTATGTACGTTTCATGTGTTATTTGGTCGGACTTGGAACTTTATTTTAGGTCTTATTATTTAACATAATCCTTGAATATGGAATGCGAGACTCAATGAGGACGTCACAAAGAAATTATGAAGAAATATATTGTCGGTTATAGTTGAGTCATGTGCAGTCACTTGAGTTGTGAACGATACTAAAAATCTAGTTTATTTTGGGAGACTAAAGAAAATGAAATATCGGTATACAGAGCAGCTGCTGAAAAATATGGACCTTTCCAAATTGGAATAATCGGTTTGGAATCGTTTGGTACGTACAAGTTTTAGTTTCAAGTGAAAAAAACAATTTCAGGATCCTTTCGAGCAGTTTTCTTTAAAACAAATCTTAAAATTCATGTATTTTTTATTGAAATATTAAACATGTGACCAATATTAAAAAATGTTTTGGTCACAATATTTCATTGTAGAAAACATTTAAATAAGATGAATGATTTGTAGACTTAATAATATTTATTAGAATATTCAGATCTTTTGATTAGATTATTTTGAAAAATAATTTAACTATTTGCCAACGTCAGGGGTCAAAGCTTTATGGTAAATATATAAAAATCATTAGTTCGTATTGCCGAAAATACAACGTCATATTACATGGACGTTGAATTTCTTCAATAATTATTTTGAATTATAAGTGATAGAGTTTCTATTCAGTCGCTAGATTGTCATCATGATTTTAGCCATTTACTAACCATTCAATTCACTAAACATAATACTATGATTAATAAGTGTTACGTGCCTTTTAATGTACTTGTACATACTTACCTCTCATTGTATATAATTTCCATATACTTGTTATTTTATACATCCTTTTTTGTTATTGTATTAAAATAAAGATAACAAATAACGCCATCTGCTGACTATCGTGTATATCCAGATAACAAGTAGCACCATCTATTGACAAGTATGTATTAACTTATGGTTATAATAAAGGATAAATGTCAGTCAATTCTAAAACCGCATACCGCGTTTCATTAGGTTAAAGGCCCAGACCCGTATTTTACGATAAAATATTAGTTCGCGTTGTGAAATGGCTGGTAATTATATTGTGAATGTGCCAAAACTGAAGGGGCGGGAAAATTACGATGAGTGGGCGTTCGCGGCCGAAAACTATGATTTTGGAAGGTGTCGTCATTATGAAGTTCGAAGACGCCATTGCCGAAAATGTCGTCGATATTCAAAAAGCAAAAGCAAAGCTTGTTATGACCATTGATTCCTCTCTTTATGTGCATATCAAAAATGAAAAGACAGTTAATATTGTATGGAAGGAGTTAAAATCGCTTTTCGATGACTTTAGTTACACGCGCAAGATAACACTGTGGAGAAATTTGATTTCAATTCGTCTCGAAAACTGTGAATCAATGACGATGTATGTTACTCAACTTGTGGATACAGCACAGAAATTAAAAAGAACTGGTTTTGAAATAAGTGATGAATGGGTTGGTTCTTTGCTTTTCGCAGGATTACCAGATAAATTTTGGCCTATGATCATGACCATTGAACATTCGAGTATGTTTAATGGTCATGACGTCATAAAGACAAAACTTCGAGACATGAGTTCAAACCCGGATATTGGAAGCAGTGACTCAAAATGTGCATTCCTGGCAACAAGTTGACAGCGCCATAGACACAGCGGCAAAGTTGGTAAAACCGCAGAAATGTCATCTCGATCTGTCAACGTCAAAACAGTAAAATGTTATCGATGTAAACAAATCGGTCATTACAAAAATAAATGTCCATTGCTGCAAGAACGATCAGTTAATGCATTCAGTGTCGTATTCCTAAACGGAAAATTTGATCGAAATGAATGGTACGTCGATTCAGGGGCCAGTAATCACATGATAAATTACGAGAACAATATTGTAAATAAGTCATATAACCTGTCAACTAAGGAAATAATTATTGCAAACCAAACGAGTATGTCAGTGTCGTGTTCAGGAGACACACAGATTACTACGGTGTGAATGACTCGGAATATGATATTACTGTTTAAAATGTTTTGTATATTCCTAATCTAACTACAAATTTGTTGTCTGTTAGTAAGCTAATAGAAAATGGTAACTAAGTGAGTTTCCAGAAAGGGATTTGTTACATTTAGAAACAAGCAGAATAGGCATAGCGAATTTGATTAACGGGGTATAGATTAAATATAAAATTGGCATGTTTGTTAGCAGCTTCAGCAACGACTTCCGCTATAGTATGGCATAGACGGATAGGCCATATAAATAGTGGAGATCTAAATATAATGAAAAATGGTGCAGTAGAAGGAATTTCATGCAAAGATAAAGCTGATATCAGTAAATTCAACTGTACAGTGTGCTGAGAGGGTAAACAAACAAGATTACCCTTTCCATATAGCAGAAATAGAAGTAAAAGAGTGTTGGAAGTGGTGCATGCAAATATATACGGCCCAATAGAAGTGAAGTTTCTCGGACTATCCAGGTACTTCTTGCTTTTTGTAGATGACTACAGCAGGATGTCATTTGTATATTTCTTGAAAAATAAAAGTGGAGTATATACACGTTTTAAAGAGTTTAAGTTGATGTTTGAAAAACAAATGAATGCCAGTATCAAATCTGGTATTTTAAATCAGCGTAAAAATCCATATACGCCGGAATAAAATGGTTTATGTGAACGGCTAAACCGAACAGTTGTTGAAAGAACTAGGTGTTTACTTTTTGATCCTAATTTAGGTAAAAAGTTTTGGGCTGAAGTACATACGGCTGTATACCTAAGAAGTAGATCGTTAGCTTCAGGGTTAAACCATAAAACGCCTTTTGAGCTCTGGACAGGCAGGAAGCCAGATGTCAGTCATATACGTATATTTAGCAGCACAGTCGTGACCCATGTACTGAAAGAAAAGAGATTTAAATGGGACAAAAAGGCAGTAAATCATTACTTAATTGAATATACTGAAAATGTAAAGGGTTACAGATTATACAATCATGTTACAAATAAAGTCATTACCAGCAGAGATGCTACTGTCATAGAGCCAAATAATGACTCTGATATGTTTCAGGTCAGAGTGGAAGAAGTACCAAAGTCAACATAAGATGCTACAGTGGAGCATCACAGTTATAACAGTAAAACTACAGATTCTGATCAATCACAATCTACAGCAAGACCTTATGACAGTACCTATATAGAAGATAAATTAACCTCAGACAGTTCTTCAGATGAATTTTTCGAGTCTGTTTCCAAGAGCGAGTTGAAAAATCTGAAACAGAATGATAAACCCATACATCAACAGCGAGAAAGACGGAAGCCTGACAGATATGGTTTTGGCAACCTGTGTATAAAAAGTGAGCTGGGTATACAAGAAGACCAGATAACTCTCGAGGAAGCTCTAAATGGCCCAGAGTCCAAAAAATGGTGTTCAGCTATAGAAGAGAAACTGAAGTCATTTGAAGATAATAAAGCATGGGAAGTAGTTAATAGACCAGAACAAGGAACAGTTGTTCAGTGCAAGTGGGTGTTTCATAAAAAATTAGAAAGTGACAATACATAGCAAGCAGAAATAGACTATAAAGAGACATTTTCACCAGTGCTTCGTTATTCAACACTAAAACTGTTATTCGCTTTAAGTGTTAAATATGATTTAGAGATAACCCATCTTGATGTTACTACAGCATTCCTAAATGGTTATTTAGATGAAACTGTCTATATTAATTTACCTATAAAATTTGTATATCCTGATAAGAAAAATAAAGTTTTAAAGTTAAATAAAGCTATTTATGGCTTAAAACAATCTGAAAGGGCATGGTACAAAAGAGTTGATAGTTGTTTACAAAAATTAGGTTATAGAAATTCTATGTATGAACCTTGTTTATATATTAAGCAGAATGAAAATGTTAAGACATTTGTCGCCTTATTTATCGATGATTTTTTTGTGTTTTCAAATTGTGCTAAGGAAACAGAATATCTTAAAAATGAGTTAGGGATCATGAAGGTTGTCAATGTGTAATTTTAGTTTGTTTATTTATGATATATAAGCATCGTTGTTGTGTTATTGCAATATTTTAATAAGGGGGTATGTTAATATATTAAAATAAAGATAACAAATAACGCCATCTGCTGAATATCGTGTATATCCAGATAACAAGTAGCGCCATCTATTGACAACTATGTATTAACTTATAGACATAATAAAGGATAAATGTCAATCGATTCTAAAACCGCATACCGCGTTTCATTATTTTTCATACTTACCTGTTGTTGCATTTTTTGTACTTGTATATACTTACAAAAACCCAAGTGTCTTCGTGGCTTTTTCAACATGTATGTGTATTTACTTGCCTAATTACTAATATCCTACTTGCTTCAAGTATTTTTAAATACAACCTTCCAGCTTAATAATATTTTAGTTGCTTCGTACCTTCGTAAATAACTATTTATTTACCTATGTAACTGTCTAAATGTCTATAATATCTTAGTTGCTTCATGCCATTGTATGTACATTTACATGCTTACTTACCTATTTACTTTATTACTTTCTTGTTTACATGGAGGCAAGTTAAGTCAAATGAATTTAAACGCAATGAATTTACTTTTCACCTTTGAGGATTTCTTGTCACCATTGCCCATTTCCTTCTTCAAATCCTTGTCACTGCTTGCAAACAAAGACTGGTCAGATAAATCAACCAATCAATCATTTCTGATCATTAAAGACTATCTGTCATTAATTTTACGGCTTTATTGTTAGGCCACTGTGACTAAAGGACCCATTAAGAGAAGTTAGATAAACCCAAATTTGGTTAATCTGCTCTTCCTAAGAGTTTCTTTTAGCACTTTCCAGCTTCTTCATTGGACCCTAGTCACCATATATGGTTAAATTATTAATAAAGATATAAGAAATAAATTTACTCTTGAACTTTCAACCCACGAAGAACTTCACAAGATATTACTGGAATCCATCATCAGCTTATGAACGTATTTATTTATTTAATTGATACACATAGCAAACTTATTGCTACGAGAGCAATCTTTTACAACCAACCAGATAACCAGACCAACTCTTCCAATTAACCATTAGGAACCAGATCTTCTAATTAACAATTGGAAATATGTAAGCACTAATTTAATTCTATATTCTTCTGCATTAAAATATTTAACCCACCTTTCTATAAAAAGGTTTGCATAAAATCATATGACTAATAGATTATAAAGAAAATCCAATTTAGCCACAATGTGACAATTTCCTAATCAAGCAGTTTCAGTTTTTAATATTTGGTATAAAAATTAATACTTTAATTTTTCGAATATTCGACAGCAATATTATTATTTCCCCCAAATTCAATCGCAATGATAAATGTTTCACATGTATATAGACTCATTTTAATTATAATGTCATTATCGCTACAGGTCACACGAAGCTTAATTCTAATTTAATCCAATGATGATCGATCTTGTACACTTACGTAGCAGGTAGCCTTTTGCCTCGCAGAGAGTAGGTCAGCTGTTAACGAGCAGATTATGAAATTATTCATCACAGACTCCTCTACGTCGGGTAACTTCGGCCTTTCGATGAGCATTTAATCTATATTTTGATTGGAAAGATCAACCCTAGTACCTGCAGTTTTGTTGCGTCACATCCCGGAATCAAATTAAATAAAAAATCATCTAACCTTTGGTTTTTACTTGAAAAAAAAGCTTCTACATGTCGTTGTATGTAGGATAACATACCGCGAGTTTTCATTTTATTTAAAAATGTATTTTCGTTTTTTATTTATTTACTTAATGTTATACAAATAATACAGATGTGTACATATTTTAATAGCCTTAAAAGGATTAAGTTTATTTTAAAATATAATATAACTATACTGCTGTACATAATAGTGGCCTATTTTGAGAAATTTTTTCTCGCGTGAATAAATTAAGATCAGGCAGTTAAATAGAGTGGAAAAGTGGAATATTCCAATGTGACTCGATTTAATAGAATGGTATTGTAAAAAGATGATGACTAAGCGAGAACAGTAAGTCTCTAAGTACAAAGGGCGAGAAATATGTATAGCTACAAAATTTACGCAATTTAACGACACTGACTGCTGACGTCCACCGAGACCCTCCGCTACAATTTGGTACACCTTTGACTAACATAAAGATTATTATGCACTTTCAGGTGGTTACTATGATCACAAATAATACTTAAATATTTTAAATAGTTTAATTTTTCTTTGTTTCTTTTAACAGGTTTCGATATATTTTTAATTTTTCTTTACAAAGTTTGATGAATAGAAAAATTTAAAGCATCAATAAGTTCGACGAAAAAGTACTAACAAAATAAATAGCCTGAAAGTTCACGAAAGCTTTGAGTCGTACATCATTTATTCATGTTTCGCTTTGTTACTTTTCTGAATATAAAACTAAGAATTATTTTATAAATCTGTAACTAAAGCGCTGTCATTTACATTAGTCTTTAATATTTTCAAACAAAATATATTTTGTTTTCCAGAAATTATTTTGCAATGAGAAGGATGAGGTTGATTATAACCATCAATTAAAATCTTGTATTGTCTGAAGAAATATTGAAATATTTCTTTGCAATATGTTTTCATATGGCTTTAATACAATTTGTTTATATTTAGAGTATTTTTGTACAGCGTTTTAAACGATATATTGGAGGTAAATATTTATATGAAAATAATAATAATTCTAAACAATAACATCTGTATATGTAAAAGTACGCACCTAAGTCATAATCCTATGTTAAGCGTGACGTCATTTCTAAGCAAAAAAAAGGATAGTTATTCAAATCATTGTAATTATATGAACATTAAGTATGCCTGTTTATAAAATGGCGCTGACACTAGAATATTATAACAATACGATATGTCCCGAATCTAAAAGAGACGAACAAACGTCGTCTGAAATATTAATTTTGGAGAAGAACAATCTAAGTTGCGAACAATATATGTTGACATTATTTTATAACAAGTAAGACAGAATTTGTTATATGTATTGGTGCCTTTTTCAGCAATATTAAACTGAAAGCAATATCGTAACATTTCTCATATGAGTGATAAATTCTCTTATGTGTTTCAATTTAAAATATTGCTAAGACGTTTTACTTTAAATTAATCGAAATTCATCGACTTACATTTATTAAGATCACTTTGGTTTAGGCATTCATTAACACTTTCTATGCTTAATAATTGCAAAAATGGTAATTATTTTGAATTATTTTGACATTATTTCGGAGTATAAAATTATGGGTTCAATAAGTCTAATCCGAATAAAGTTATAATTTGTAGCATCGCGGCCCGAAATGTTACATTAAAATGACGTCTTGCATTATGATTGCCGTTTGTGGTTACGTAATAAACACGTACTAAATGGATGTTCCATTTATTGAAATAACTAGATTAAATGTTCCTAAAAAAGAATTATAATTAGGAATAATATGTCATACACTCTCATGGTAATATATTTTCATTTTATCTGTTAATTTGTAATATAATTTAAATAATTTTTTCTTAATTTTGTCTTAAGCATATCAAGTTATTACAAAATTATTAAAATTTAAATTTTCTCAGTTATTGCATAAGATAGATGTTAGCATTTTTTTGTTGTGACAATGCTGTTCATAATATATGTTCCTACTCATAAATGTGTCAAAAGGATACAAACGAAAACTTTTTGTTTTGATAATGTTTTTCATAATATAATATCTTAACATTAATCTTATAATAATGGACCTAATTGACAGACACGCGAAATATCTAACTAGATGATTTCCACTAATAGAACTCATCTGATTCACCGAAGTAGGATGGAATAAACGTGCGAAAACGGACGTGCTTAGAATAAATAATGGAAATAGAGAGGAAGATACAAGCGAATGAGAGTTAAGATAAAACAATTGCCGTTTATAAATGTTACATGTTATTAGATATTTGTCACATTATTTGGTTGATTTAACAAGTTAAAATCTATGTTTGGATATTTTTTTGGAGAAAAAGTAAAGTGTTAATTAACTTCCAAAAAATCAATAGACTATAATGTCATAAAACATTTTGTTATAAAACAATTGATATTGTAAAAAAATATGGCTTACACCCAAAACTGCTTTTGCATCCGTATTGGTAGATCTATACGAGAGTTACTGCAAACAAATTTACGCATTATAAAAGATATTACCAACAAGTATAAATAAATGTTTGTACTATAAAAGAAAAAATTGAAATTTCCTTGCGAATCAACCGTAACTGTTCAAAATAATCCCAGTACATGATGTCGTTTAAAAACCTATTTACGACTCAGGACTTACCCTTACTGATAATTCCATGCCATTGTATTTCCTAATAATCAAAAAGTTGTTGTTGTCTTAAAGCTGCTTATATTCTACTTGGTTATTTGGTAAGAGGCTACTTTAGTAATTGTTTATTTGTTTTCTTAATAAAGATGGATATATATAAAAAAGTTCAAGCGAAAAAACTCTTTATCCCGTGAAAGTAACAATGTTATGTTATCGTATTTAAATGGATACTACAAAAACTAATGTAAAACATATGAATAGAAGTTTTGATAATTCTGTCTTAAGTGAGTTATTATCTTCCAAAACACCTAAGCATCAACAAAACAGTATCACCTCTTTTTTTAGTCAAGGTAATAATATCTTACTATGTGTATTTAAGTGAACTCTACAAATTGCTTTGATTTTGAAGTTTTACTTTTCCTAAACAGGTATTAGGCCAAAAGAAAATCAGTACACGTGTTTAAAATAATTTGCTTCACATATTTTTTTAACTCTTACCTATTAATCAGCAAACATAAGCATAGTTAAATTAAACGAGAAAAATTTATGATCTAGCTACAATATACGAAACGACTGACCCGTTACTCGATATATTGCAATAAAGTATACAGGCTGCTTTATTTCAGCTATTATGCAATTTTAATTTATTAGTTTAAAATTAGGTTGTTTCATTTCTCTTTGCTCTATTAGGAAATTTTACCATTTATTTACTTTCAAATCTCCTGTTTTCTTTTCTTGCTCATACTGAATATGTTTGTCTGCACTGATGGACTATTTTTTGTCAAATCGGTATAAACAAAAATGTTCACTACGTGATGTAGTATTATTTCTACTATCTCTATTTTCTTTACCACGACCTAGGTTTCGTTGTATTACAACATCTTCAGGTGGGATATTAGCAAAGATATTAGCAAAGCAATATATTAGCAAAGATCTTTGCTAATATCCCACCTGAAGATGTTGTAATACAACGAAACGTAGGTCGTGGTAAAGAAATTAGAGATAGTAGAAATAATACTACATCACGTAGTTTCATTTAATTGTGAATTATGAATTTCTACAAAATTCACACCAAATATATTCAATATTTAAAAATGTTAGGTATTCCATTTATATATTAACATATATATTACTTTTGTTTCAAAAGTTTCAGTATGTGGAAGTGAAACATTGTGAATGGAAATATCTATCTCGAATTCATAAACTATTATTTTATCGAAATATGTCGATTACGAAAGCCTCAATTTTTTTTATTTTTAATGTGATTTTATATTTGAAACAAATTTCGAACCGATTTCAAAGCATTTAATCCAGGGGTATCCAATATTCCTGTTATTATGTACAATTATGAAGTTTTCCACTGTCAACTCGAGTCCAATAAATCTTTTTAATATTTGGTATCTTGGAAAAACCAGAAGCTGTTCAATAAAGGTGTCATTAAAATTAATCTAGACAAGAGTTCATTGTAACGAAAAACCGTCACATTTGTTATGTTTAATCTAAAAGCAATGTAACGTATAATCAGAAAAAGCAACTATGAGTAAGCAGCATAGATCTTTATTTTATAATATTTCCTCCACAATATTTATTTGTTACATTTAAAAACAAATTTTTTATTCGACTGCGGGCGCAATAAAGGGAAAATGACAAAATTAAACATCAAATATATATATATATATATATATACATATATATATATGTGTATATATATATACGCAATTGACCCAATTCGTCATCTTAAAACTGATTTATATGTTTAGATTTTATTCAATTTAGCCTCTTTACGTCGTTGCGAGAGGACCACCTTAGTGTTCCGATAACTGACGAGGCACAATGTTTAAAATGCGCCCATAAAACTGGAGATTTGTTAATATTACTCTATGTATTTATAAGGCAGCAGTAATGCTGAAAAGGTTTAGTAAATGGTGTTATATGCATGATAAAATATCAATTGACTAGTTTTGAGTAAAAACCTGTTTAAACCTGTACAATGTACAATGTTTGGTCAATTGATCATCCGACGATCAGGACGGTAAAATCGACTTTGTATCGCTGAAATATGTTGAACGCAAAATAAAATAAGAATAGATTAAAAAAGCTGAAATCCCCTAACGAAAAAATAAATAAAAAAAGAGATATGCAAGTTTTCGTTTTACTTAGAGACATTCATTACTAAAATGTGAATCTGCTATTAAAGGGCATTCAGTTTTAAAATCGGAGACAAAGACGACTCTAGCTGCCAGCCTCGAAACTTTAGATTAGACGTAATTGTAACTTTGTAAATTTTACCATTAATCAACTTTTAATGTAGCTTATTTAAAAGAGGAGACTATCATTTAAAAATGAACATAATTTGTTATTATAATAAAATGACCTAAATTTGCTCTTGAAAAATGACATGCCTTTCCGTTGTTCTACACGTGTGTGTGTGTACGCCCTAAAGATCGCAATGCTCGATCATTTTGTTTATTAATTTTTCTATCGATTAGCTAATTACTAATATTCATGAACAATTTGTATAAAAACTCTCTTTTATGTGCTGTACTGTCTTTGATCTTGGTTTTTTACAGATCTTCTTACTGCTCTGGTCTGCGCCTTGCTGTTGTTAACTTTCTAATTTATTTTAATTAAGTATATGATAAAAGGCACGGTTAATTACTGTGTTTTTAATTCATATCATACTTGCATGATTATCAGCTATAATTATAATAAAAAAATTAATGTAAACTTATTGCATTATATATGTATGCGAATATGCGGAAAAGCAATATTCAAATAATATTAATGAAAGAAAGAAAATAGACGTGTACAGTTTTCATTTTTTAACGATTTATTTATTAAAACTGAGCTACGTAATGATTACGCACTGATGTAACATTTCAAACTAAATATATTTTAACTTTAGTAACTAATGTCTACACGATGGTTCACAGTATGACTTAAAACAAAATATTCATTTAACTGCATAATCTCACTCTTTGAATATTATCAACAATTTACAAAAGACATCGGGCTGAAAATATTAGCTGGAGGTCTTTTAAGGCTCCATCACAGTCTATCCCCCGTATATTGGTTTCAAAATCGTCGTCGCCATAGTGGATTTCGTTGATCACAAGGTTTTTGACGGCGTTTGACGGCGTTACGCACCGTGTGGATTCGAATTCAATTCCCAGCCCTTTGTCGAGCGGGGCTGGATTTGGTTATATAAGTAAATATTAGAACAATTTTGGGGCCATCTGGCGGTCTCTCCTGTTTATAATTTTGTGTGATGTGGCTGTCTTTGATTTATCGATCAACTAATAGTCTGATAGAAATATATTAAAATCATTTAAAACGTGTAAAACGCCATAACGTAGTCAAAGCGTTTAAAACCAAATGCGGTACTAGGTTAAACGGGCATGTTAAATCATGCACGGCATATCCATATATTTAGGAATACATCTGTACTCTGAGTGTACTCTGAAAAAAAATACGTCGTTGGTAATCTGAAAGAAAATACGTCGTTGGTTGGGTGCAGGTAATGTAAAATCCGATATACGACATGGTTTATAATTTATTTTAAAATCATTTATTTTTATACCTTATTATATATTTATTGAATTTTAAATGGCCTTTAATTTTTACTAAAGGTCGAATGCATATTTGATTTTTAAAAAATAACGTAGTTTCTATTATTTCCTTAAAAAATAACAGTAATAAGTATATATTAACATAAAGGAATGTGTACCAGTAATCTAGTCGAAATCTAAACAAACGTACACAACACTCCCCCGCTGTCCTAATAATCGATGTTTTCATATTTCATCTGTGTGAACATATGAGTCCTTCGATACTGTTGGTTATTCGTTGAATCGTGGAATTTCAGCGAAAATCACGGAATCGGCAAATAGTTTGTGGAACAACGTTTCAAAGAGCAAGCCTGAAATAGGACATCTTAACATTACGCAAGATGTCAATACTGGAGACTGATAACGCTTGTAATTTACCAGCTAATACGCCGAATAAATTAATTACTATTAAATATTGGGAACACATTTGATGATCTATAAGAAAATCAATATTTGATGCTCTATAAGATATATATAGATAGAGAAAAATCTAATAAATTTAAACACATAACAGATCTAAATAAGAAAAAGCAGAGAATGTTTCTGCGATTAGCAAATAAAATAAATTCCATCAACATTTCAAAATGAAGTCCTTCTTACAGTAATTATCGATTCTCAGTTACTTACGACGAACTATCAAAATAAATATCACTATGTTTCAAAATGGAGTTCCAAAGATTTGCATACGATGATAATATTTGCAGATAACACCTTACATATTCCTTTTTAGATTTCTATTCATTTTAAAACTCGAATTAGCCGATATCTGTTTTAGACTTAACATTTGTAAACTTAGGACTAATATCAGGTGTAGAGGTACCGTAATACCGTGATAACGTGTACAAGCTTAATATTTTCATAGTTATCAGTACTAATCCGACTTTGGTAGAGTTATGATTAATATTGTTCCTTTAATATTATTTTTAAAGTAGCTATATATAGAATCGTCAAATTTATGTTTTAAATATGTCTGCAAATTGTAATTTTTCTGATCTTTACACGAACCTATTGCTCCCATGTATTTCCCAATATTTGCCTGCTTTAAGAATGAAATAAACTGCTCTATGATTAAAGTTTATGTTATTCTTGTATAACCATGTGCAGGTACAATAAATATTTACCACCCTTTTCCTTCTATTCTGACGTCAAGATTATTGTTTACTGTAGAAATGGGTATTTACTATAATATAAATGTAAGGGAAGGTGCAGCAAGACGGCAGCAGTTAAAGTTTGATGGTAAATAAAATACGGTCTTTCACAGATAGAGAAAAATACTTTTCGTTTATTTAAAATTTGATAATCAGCATTTAAAATTCTATCTTGCTTCATACTAAAGTCATATATAATAAATTAATTGAGGTAACACATTGAAATCTATGGTATTACGATATAAAAATCCAAGCTTTCTGAATGATTTTCTTAATCGTTAATATGAGGCAACTAGCATTTAAAACTCAATAAACGCCATACACTTTTGCAACATAGACAATGGTAATTAAAAAAAAAATATTTTCAGTAATACCTAATTTCCACACTCATAAATAAATGTTTTTAGTACATACCCATATAAAATTTCGTTTTTATTGTCTCCAGTAATTAGTTACTGGAGACAATAAAAACAAAAGTTTATAACGTTTATTTATAATTACTAATATTAACGATGCGCCACCAATCATTTTATCGATAGAACAAAGTAACAAATAAAGCGAAATATATACGAAAAACAAAATGTTTTTTTCTCTTAAAATCAATTCTATTTTAATAGACTAAAAATAAAATATATTTAAAGAAATGATTTTATATTGAAATTTCTAATTGAACTTGCAGTGAAAACAGAGGTAAAAAATTATTATGATTACCTTAATTTTTCACAACCTGGGGGTAGATTCAAAATATCTATAGCCATTAGAGAGGAGAAGATAATATTAAGTTTTCACCTAAAACTGAAGTCATTTTAATTAAATTATGATATGGTGAGTTTAAATCTAATACCATTAAATGACACTTTAACTGCCGCGCGTCGTAAAGCACAAGCTCAGTAACGTCAGCCGAATCGAAGCACTAATTCACTTTTAACGACGCAATTGACTTAAAACAGACTTTATATATGTATAGTTTCATTAGGATTAGATTTATAAACAATTCATAGAAATTGTACTGCCGAAAGTACAGAAAAATGATACAAGAAAATTAATAAAGATTTATAATCTCATTATGTGTACATCTAGTTAAATTTATTTACCGATGACACTTTACTTTTTTTTGCAGTGAAAAATAAATAATATATATCTTAATGTTTGTTAACAACTCTCTGTTTTTCTATGGCCTACCCGATTATCGTGCCTTATCAATCAGATTGGCTATAGACTCAAATGTAAGGATATTTCTGAAAAAAATTCGTTGTAATAATTCCTTTCACTTTTTATAGTGCTATGTATTTGTAGTTTAGGTGGCTTCCATAGACCGGATGCTGCCTTGTTTTGACAATTCTCTCCAAGATATCTGGTCCTTTTAAATACTGAAACATCAGCTCACGACTTCTAAGGTAATACTAATTTAATTATGGTATCTCCTCGTCATATCACAAGGGTTTCGTCAGATTTTTTGGCTTTTATAACATATCAACTTGAAGCTACTGGTTTTCTCACAACTTGGACACTGTTTTTTTCACAACCTCGTTTCTGCTTATATGGATTTAGAAAGCTTTATTTGCAGTTAACCTATTTATCTGTAGGCCGTTTGCTATCCGCCACCTGCGACCAGTCCGGTAGTCGAGACCCGCCTCAGAATAATCTTCACTGAAAACCGATATCAATGTTAATATTGGGAGCTTTACTAACAGCGTTATATATCACCACTTGTGTGCCTAACAGAGTAAATAAATGATCATCTCTACACAATTTTCCCTCTGAGATGAAATAAACTTTATTTGTTTTTTCACTAACTAATTTTGGATAAATATTGGTATGTATATATTGATATGTGTAAAGGAAACTTTGTTCAACTTTTTAAGCATATTGCACGCACAGCGGAGTGTGAGTTTTGGCATAGTTAAAGTTTATATGGAGAAGAAGGAGGAACCATTTTTAAACGCAGCTCTACTTCTGAATATATAATTATATATATATATATATATATATATATATATATATATATATATATATATATATTCAAATGCAGAGCTGCCTTTAAAAATGGGGAGCAATGTTTTTATAATATGTATTTCAAACGATTTTCTAAACTCAACATGGATTTTATTAATTAAATATAAATATTGGCTGGCTATAAAATATATAATTTATTAAAAGTCCCCAAATATTTTAAATAAATTTTGAATTAATTTATACGTTCAACAGTTAATTGTCATCTATTTACTTGCAATAACTTGAAATATTTTAATAAAATATGTTGAAATATTTTATTTTTTAATTTAATCCGTCTAGTTAATAATTATTAAATCAGATTTTGGTTTAGATGATAATTAAAGCAAAATAATACAAAAAAAATTAGTGTTTTAAAATAATTACGAATTAATCAGTGAATAATTCGAGAGAATTAAAATAAGCCTTCTTTATTATTGAAAACCCCTTTAACTAGATATTCGCTAAAAGAGTAGTTGTTTGTATAATTAATATTGGCTTATAGATTTGTACCGAAAATATACATTTCGTATGTTTTCATTTACAATTCTTTTATCGGCATCTACTCTTGCCTATGTCGGATAAGTAATTTTGTTAGTTTGGAAACAATTAAATAAGAAGACAGAGCATCCAGCTCTGTCATAAAGTACCTATTGCAAAATATCTATCACAGATTAGCTGTACTGTTCTTGAGATAAATGATAATGGCAAAAATATACTGAGACGTAGATGAGGCGTGACAATAGGCAAGCAACCATAAATATTAACTCATGAACACACAAATATATTTGAATGTAGTAAATTTATTTTCATGTTGTTATAACGGAAAAATTGATCGACTCAGAAACCTAACTTGTACTTTTAAATACCATCAAAAGGGACGTGATTTATTAAATATTTACCCATAATACGCTTCAATAAATAATATAAATTATATTAGAAATATTATCCTAATGCATGTAGTGTGAAAGTTTCTTTGTTTACTGTTTGCTCTCGCTTACCCGCATAATTTGAAGACAATTTTTGTCTATAAATTATTACGCTACAATGTATAGTATAGTGCAGAGAAAATCTGAAACTTAGCTTAAACGGTATCAGACAGAGTGTTTCCGTCCATATATCTCCGACTGCGACGACCAATATTGTTAGGCAAATGGAATAGAGGCGTTCAGAAACCTTTTCCTGGGCGAGCAGCGTAATTGAGGTAATTCCATGCATGTGATAGCGCGAGTACCCACAGCTAGTACCCATAAAATATTATGACCTACCCTGGCATCACGCGCATATCATAATTAAAGTCAAGGAAAGAACGTATATAAAACAAAATATTTCTTTCAGTGGAAGACAGTTGCGCAATCATTTTGGGACCATTTTTAGAGCGCTTATGACATCCCTATTTAATACATCACTGAATTTAATTTATTTTTAATTATTCTCTAGATATCTTGTAGCAAAAAATAATATTTCTTGATCTTGATATACTTAACTTCAACAACATCGACACTATACTAAATGTTATTCATAACCTGATCAACTATAGACCCTGTCCACGATAATTTTATATTTACGCAAAATCCACCAAATTCCTTCTTCCTTTTTAGTTTCCGCGAGCAATAATACATTTAAATTAAACATTAATATACTAAAATATTATATTAAGTCATTAATGTCCTATAGAATTTTTATTCATTAAAAAAGATACTACCCATTAGCAATCTAATATTTGTCATAATGTAAAGATATTATTAAGTCAATAAATAAATGTTAATAAGTAATAAAAATAGTACAAAGAATATGTAATGTGAAAAATATTCTTTACAAAATACCGAATAGGGCAATATTTCAATATAAATTCTCACAGAAAATTATATTTATGGCTATTAGCTTATATTATACTGATATTTATATAAGGTTTGTTTTAATTTTAGAAGTAGACTATATTGCTAAACAAAGAAAAGAGAAAAGTAGACTATATTGTACAAAGACACAGAGTACATGACATATATAAGTATCTTATGTATCTTACTTAAGGTTTCAAAACAATGGATCATACCCTATCTGTTAAGCTATATTTTAAAAAAGAACATATATTAGAGATATTTTGAAGACACAAAACATTATGTAAAATTGAAGAGTTTGAATACAATTATTAGTGTGTTCCTTTTAAATTCTTTAATGTTGGTTTTCAACAAAACTTCTAACAGAAAAGTCGAATCGAGTTCAAATAAACACTGAATACAAAGGTCCTACTTCTAGTTCCTATTACCAAACACCAATCTCTGTTTCACTTTATCCCTATATCTCTCTCTCTTTTTTTTAAAAACACACCCACATACATACACAAGTGTAATATTCAATTAGATACTGAGATTAAATATTTACCCACTTACTTATCTTTTTAATAATATCTTAGTTTATCGAGGCCTTTCTACGGACCTTTACTTACTAATTTATCTATCTAATTCATATCCTTGTTACTTAATACCTTTTTATATACCTGTCGATATATACGCACCTTCTATTTTAATTGTTTCATGTTTTTTATATTACTGTGCCAAACTTACTTATTATACGAAAATCTCAGTTGCATCATACCTTTGTTTTATTCGTGTACATACTTACCTACCTATCTAATTTGTTACGTTATTTTTTATATCAAGCCAAATCATACAAGCCAAAGTGTACGAATGTACTCTTTACCACTAAGGGGCCCTCTTACCACCTTTCAGTCTCATTATCAATCAAAGGATTTGTCAAGTTAAATGAAACGAGCTCATGCGTGGTGAATTTACTCCTCACCATCGAGAAGTTTCTATTACCACCTTTCAATTCTATCATCAGACCCTGGCCACCATTTATTTTCGATTAAGCTCACCGCTAAATTCGCCGTTTAAAAATTAAATATAAAAATTATTAGGTGTAAAACATTAAAAATTGGACTTATATTTTTTTATTACATATGAAAAAAAATGCCGTCCTCAAATGGGGACACTGGGCTCATTCGGAATGATAAATTTCAAAACATGGCTTCTGATGCCGACTGACACAGTGCTCTTATACACTTTTTACACTGCCACCATGCCCTACTGTAACAAACAGTGCATCGCAATTGTTTCACTAGGTTTTGTGGAAAGTGACTTATGCCATTATACTGTAAACTCGGCATCAGAGAGCCTGATGGACGTGAACGTCGATCAATCTTTTGTCATAAGTAATGGCGTGCTATAATACGTCAAAACAGAAGTTTGTCCATCTTCACGTCATTATTAAGTATGTGCAGAGGCCAACCATTGATATTTGCTAAATCAAGCATATACGAAAACACCACCCACCACCACTTTTTGCCACAGAAAAAAGTGCGATACAACAAACTAGACTAATCAGCTTGGTTGACCCTTTATTATAAGTTACATATAGTTGTGGTATATCAACATCCATTTTCTTCTTTTGTGCTGAGCTTCATCATTTCACTTTACCTAATGGGAGGACAGTATCTTAGTTGGCCTCATTGTACAAAAGCTATTGTCTAGCCAGCGAAAAATAATTTTTGATTAGTCTTATCAAACCGGTTGTTGAAGTCAGAATGATTTTTCTTCTTTCTCTCATTGACTGATATTAGAGGGCATTTGCTGGTTCTTCCCTCGCACACAGTTCCAGTGGAATTTTAGTCAGATTCTCGTAAATCTCGCATCAGGTTAAAACTAGTAAAAATGTCGAAGAACACAGTGTGGACTTTAGGATTTTAATCGAGCTTTCCCGGCAGGCTTTTTACGACCCTTGTACCTAATGGCTTACTGCTGATACTGTCAGTTGCTAGTGCTTTGTCGCAGTAAATATCAAAGATGTAGCAGTAGCCCTCAGTACTAACAAGCGTCCAATTTTCACATTCAAAACCTACAAGCGGTTTGATAGTAGCAATGACCTTGGGTTTTACATCGTTACCGATAGTAGCGATGAGGAACCTAAGGTACTATCCCATATCCCTTTATCCCTGTTGACAAAAACCTCAACATTCCTTGGATTATCTCTAGGCATCTAATTAGTTTGTATGTCATCTTCATCGTCTTCTTCGTCAGCAAGAGCACTCACATTCGGGAGGAAGAGTTCTAAGGCCTGCTGGAGCCCTCGATAGCCCTCACTTCCTGCAAACATCTTTTTCGGCAAGGTTTTGCTATAATGTCAGTCTACAAAGAAAATATATTATTAACTATATATGTGCTCACTGTCCCTAAATAGAGAGATCAACCTAAATAATCGTCTCACATCGCGTAGAACTTTATATTTTTTTCTATCTTTAATTTAGTAGAAATTAAACAAAATGGTTATAAAATTTTTATAAAAATATAAAACCTTTGAAAGAAATATATTAAAAAAAAATTACCTTTTCATAGCTACAAGGATTCATTAATTTACTAAACTTCAGCTATAAAAACTATAACTGTGAGCGATTATTTATAATTTAGCTGCAATGAAAATAAAGATGCACTTCTAAGGTAGGTTTGAAAGTGTCCTCATTTGGGCACGGCGGGCGTATATGGGTTAGACAAGTCATATGGACCCAAATGCAATGAAACTACTCCTCACCGGAGTAATAATTCTGTAATATATCGGTTACATTATGGGACTCTGGCCATTTGAGGAGTTCTACATGATATCGCCTAAATTGATCAACAGGTCCAGAGTACATTTACTTGGTATATGACTGATTATGTCTGTCAAACACAAAAATCATTAAAATCGGTCAGTGGCTCTTAGGGATCTTGTAATAAAATTTAAAAAAATACATGAATATTGAATTGAAAACTTTCCCTTTTTTGATGTCACTGAAAAATACGAGTATAAAAGAGCTCGTCATTGCACATTTCGTAACACGAAATTTATGTTCTAGTAAGGAATGAATGTATTGGAGTTTATTTTATTAAATTTTTATATTTGACACGTGAAATGATCTGGTATTATGAATTATATTTAAGTATCGTTAACGTTTATTTGTGTTACAATAGTGTTTATTATAAATAATGTTATTTACGCACGATATATTTAATAACGATATAATTAATAGATCTGCATTTTTAACATGTGTATATTTAACAAGAGAACTCAAATAATAATATATATTTTTTTAGGAAATTTAATCAATCAAAAGTTTATTTTTGAGTTTATAATTCATTTTATCGGCTTTTTTAGAATAGTAACAAAATAAATATAGAACAATTTTACATATCCCCGTTCATTTGTTGCTGGTATTAACTCAAAAGTGACTAAAACTCATGAGTGGTCACTGTATATTCAAATACGAACGATGAAATCGTTCCTAAGATCGATAAAAATAAAATCGCTACGGTAAAAAAATATCCAGAGTTCAAAAAGGGACAATAAAAAAATACAACTTAAACCAAACGAGATAATTAAGAAATTTACTCAAACTCGGCATTTACGCTTCTTTCTTTTACATGTAAATTAGACATTTGCATTTTTATTAACCATCTTACTTTCAAATAACTTACAAAATATGTAAAGTTTTAAAATTTATGTTACAATTAGTAACGCTTACAATTAGTAACGCTTTAATTGCGTTACAATTAGCAACGCTTTAATTCTGCATTAAATAATCACTTAATTACTTAATGCAGAATTAAAGCGTTACTAACTGTAGAAGTTAAAAAGTTATTAGACTCGATGTCTGAATTCGTTTCAAAAGATACTTTATTGCAATTAATTAGTCCTCATTTTGGTCATATTTTTTGTTCGAAATTTACAAAAATGAATTTTTATTCTTATTTTTAATAAAGGGAAATATTAGAAAATTTAATTTGTAAATATTCATCTCTTAATAATGCGATAAACATAAATTCTTCAAAAATAAATATGGCATGTATTATTTAGGACTTAATTAAAAGAATTTTATTTTATTTGGCTTCAATATGCTTTTAACTCTCTTCATAAATATTTAGTTGCGTGTCAGCACTGAGGACTTCCGAAGTGAAATTATTTATATTCATATATTCACCGAAGCGACAACAGTGTTTCCATTTCCAGTTGAATGCACTTGCGTAGGTGTTGTGGTCTACTTAGTATTCACCAAAAACTAATTGACACTGAAAATTTTAAACGTGGAAATAAGAAAAGTGAAGATTGCTAAAAAGTTTTAATGTTAACTTCTCATAAAATATTTTGATTTTGCAAAATGAAATATTTTAGAATATTGGAAAACATAGTGGATAAGTCATACACTCAAACTCTTCATCCATTGTCATTAGAAGAAGAATTGAAACATCGATTTGAGTTGAGTATTGCCTTATAATAGTCGTAAACGAAAAATATTTGTATTTCTGGTTCTAACAGCAGTAGAATTTATCCTTTAAATTATATATATAATTCATTCCGTTTAAATATACGGTATAAATTACAAATTACCCCGTTGACATATTAAATAATAATACTTTACATATATTAACTTAAGATGACGTAAATACCATGCGTGTTATATATATATATATATATATATATATATATATATATATATATACACGGTTTTAAATTAGCGTTTAAATATACGGTATAAATTACAAATTACCTCATTGACATATAAAATACTAATACTTTACATATACTAACTTAAGATGACGTTAATACTATGCGTGTTATATACATACGGTCTAAATTTAGCGTTTAAATATATGGTATAAATTACAAATTATCTCATTGACATATAAAATAATAATACTTTACATATACTAACGATGATGTAAATACTATGCGTGTTATACATACGGTATAAATTTAGCGTTTAAATATACGGTATAAATTACAAATTACCTCATTGACATATAAAATAATAATACGTTACATATACTAACTTAAGATGACGTAAATGATAGATAATCATTATTTACAAATACACAAATTTACCTAGATCTGTCTGTTAACATTAATTGGATAAAAGTCGATTCATTATCCGCCCCGCACATTTTCATGTATAGTACATGGAATAAATCATAATAAGTCACGTAAGACGGAATATTGCATAATAACTGTTTTTGTTTTTAATAAAATATCCTGAATTTTAAGGCTAACAAACGAAGGAAAAAACAATTTATAAAAACTGCCATAAACAAAATGGCATCTAAACCAATAGTTTAGACAGTGGAAAATGCTTGCATGCATACGCATACACACATAGGCATTTTTGTCAAGTTTTTAATCTCTGTTTTTCTTACGTCACATAAAAGTAAAGAAGACAAAACCTACTACTAAAATAGCATTGAAGAACGTTGGCAATAGAAGCTGTTAAATATCACTGAATAAATGATTCAATATCACTTCATATATTAGATGAATTTTCCTACTATTTTCGTCCTCGTAACGTAGGCAATAGGTTATGAGAATGAAAATAGTACGTAAGTAACATTTATAAATAAAATAATAAATAGGCGGTGTCTGAGCGCTTATCGTGCAAAAACTACTAAAATTTTGTAATTATGTTTTCTAAAATTTCTTACATTTTAATAACTCTTCTCAAAGTCTACTTTAATTTCCTGGCGAAATGAGGCTACATAGCATAATTAATAAAAAAAAAATACTCAAATAGGAAATATCCAACCTCACCTCTTGTTACACTAAAGTTGTACGTAAATACATTAAATTTAATAAAAAACTACTCGATGAATATGGGAAACGAAATATTTTTTCATACTAAGGGAAAATAGTTTTGCCTTAATTTCAAATAAGAATTTATTATTTTTTCTGATTCGCGCAAGTTTACAATTAAATGTTGTAAACAGTTAATTGTAAATTTGATCTAAAAGGACTGTATTAAAAGATCAGATCTGATAAACATAGGTAGACTTTTATACTTTGTATATAAAAAGGACCTTAGAATTTTGGTCATTGACAAGAGATAGATGAAAGTACAGTAATTTTTGTCGTTAACCTTAATGCTGTAAGTGTAATAGAATGTTTTTGGAAGCTAAAAGTTGGTTGATTGAAAGGGAAAATATTTAAAACGAAATTGAAGCCACACTCTACCTTACAATTTTTCATTAATCAGTGCTCTTGTACAGCTGGATAATTTCTAATAAATCACTAATAGATAATTTATTTTTTGATCTGAAAACCGATCAAAAAATAAATTATCGAGATAAAATAAGGTATCGAGCATAGTTTTAGATTATTACTCATATATAATGGTCGTTAAATATTTTTAGTTTCTTAGTTAAGGTATTCTAATCTGTGGCAAATGGTTGGATGATAACATTGTGTTTAACTTGTAACACATTTCCCAATAATTTGACTTACCACAGCTATTTGTATTAATCAAATTCGACTACGGTACAAAAACATTAAAATGTAGTATACGGCACACACACTTTTTTCCCGGTGAAACTGAACTGTTGAAAAGGAACGAAATTTCTCACGGTTATTTTATTCACTTTTTATTTGACTTTGTAGAAGCAGCCCATTAAACATGTACCTAAGTTGTTTTTTTATAAGCATTCATATTTATAAATTCTACACTTTATTTTTGGCCCCGCCCATTTCTGTATATGTCTAGGTAGAAAACTTAATTGAGCGATTCAAGTTACATGTATCGCCACCTATTGATGACCATGAGTATATTACCCATTCTTGTAATTACTACGCCTCTCTTTCAGACACATTTTGTATGTGTTTTACTTATTTATTATAAACAAATATTATATGATAAATTCGCCTCTGATTGAATGCTTAACAATGATTTATGAAATAAAAACAAGAAAAAACTAAATATTACGTCAAGTCAATCATTATGATTTTTTAACAACTTCATATGAATTGGGACAGTACTTTCCAGGTGACGCATGCACAAAAAATCACACTGTCATACAACAGAAAAAAAATTCCTGGAATGAAATTAATGTACTTTCTCATTTATTCTTCAAATCCACAGTTAATTTTGCAAATATTATCAATGTACCGGTACGCAAAGTTTATAATTTTTATTACATATAGAGGTTTATGAAATTATTGTTAAAATATTTTATGAACAATGTGTGTCAAAAATTTTGTGAATGGTTCCTTTTTAACAAATCATATTCCTTTTACTTGAGAAAAACATGGTTTCCTATATAAAAAAAAATTAAAAACGTACATTCACGTATACTGCGCTACTCAACATATATTATAGGTTTTACATTGATATTTGACGGTTAATTTCCACACTAAAAATGTGCGCTCTGGTAGTAAATGTGCTCTTTGTTAGTAAAGGCATATTAGGAGCAAAGCTATTTTCGACAGGAGAAATGTTGTTACACTGGCTGATGGTATGACAGAACAATTTCGTATAATGTTGTTTGCATTAAGTTTTCATTTTACAAGTTTTTTTGTGCATATTATGATGCCTTAAATTAATTTTGGCATTGAAATACAACGGGTGACTTTCTTTAACATTTTAATTATTATTTAAATCTGAATCACTTTTTCACCCTAATTAATACTTTTTGGTCTTAGAAGCGGTAAAGCACATAATTATTTGCTTGCTTCGAAACCAACTTTATTTGGTAATTCATGAAAAGCCGGTTATATCAAAAATTTCAGGAATTGGCCACTAATCTCAATTTATTAAGAAAATATATTCTAATTAAAAAGCACACCTACTTCTGTGTAATATACATTTTTTAGACGTTATATCTTATTGAATATATTTTGCGTTAATTTTGCAGAAAGTAACTAAGTGACGTAATATTATTTCTACTTTCTTTAAATTCTTTATCTCGACCTAGGTTTTGCTGCATTACATTTTCAGGTGGGCTATTAGTAAAGATCTCTTGTCTAATCGGACATAATTAATAAATAAATTAAGCCCGATTAGATATCTTTGCTAGTAGTCCACCTGATGGTGTTGTAATGCAACGAAACCAAGGTCGTGGTAAAGAACTTAAAAAAAGTAGAAATAATACTACATCACTTAGTTACTTTCTACAAAATTAACACCAAATATATTTAATAAGAACTTCATGTGTGGGTGAAATATGTTAGGTGTAATATCCACTATAATCACAATTACAAATTTATTATATGTTAGTTAATGGTACTTGTTATATTGAATATATTTGGCGTTAATTTTGTAGAAATTCATTATTCCCAATTAAATGAAACTATGTGACGTAGTATTATTTCTACTTTCTTTAATTTATTTACCACGACCTATGTTTTGTTGTATCACTAATAATATTTATCGCTAATATCCCACCTGAAGATGTTGTAATACAACGAAACCTAGGTTGTGGTAAAGAAATTAAATAAAGTAGAAATAATACTACATCACGTAGTTTTATTTAATTGTGGTTAAAAGAAGACATTAAACGTTCTAATTTCCCCTATTTCCCCTAGGATTGGTAATTACGTGTAATGCTAAATTAACATATGAGGAGTTAAAAACACTTTCCTTACAGGTAGAAGTTGTGCTTAATTCCCGTCGTCTCACTCCCCAAATATCAGAATTTACTGACTTGTGTTCTCTAACTCCGAGGTACTTCTTGATTGGCAAACTAATCCTCAAGCATTCAATCAGGTATTAGAAAACATTTGAGGCTCAAATGGAGTAGTGAAAACATAAAGAAAATATTTCTGGCTCAAGTGGAGCAGTAAATACTTGACAGAACTGCAGCAATGCAGCTTGTGGCGTCGTTGGCAGCCTTTAGCAAAGGTTTGCCATAAAGTTGTTTTAAAAGATGACAATATGGTCCAATATATCTCTGATTGAGAATAATAGTGAGGCTGAAAAAAAAACATTATTGTTGCCTTTCTTATATACAATAAAAATGTATGAATGTTATCGGGGGGGAATTAAAAATAATACTCAGAAATATTTTGTAAAGATCGCGAGTTCCAGTCATTACAACCTTCTCACAGAACTTTAAATTTGTAAATAAAACGATTTTTACAAAATCTTTTATTTTCATGAAATATTCTTGCGCTATTCCTACGGTAATTTTTTGAAATCTGCTTTTTAATGAAAATATCAGCAGATTTTTTCTTCTTTTATTGCAAGCAGTTTATTAAGATTGGTGATATGCTGGAAAAAGATTAAACCTATATTAATCTAAGATTAGCTATATTAATATAAGATTGGTTGTAAGATGTAGGATTGGTGATGTGCAGGAAAAAAATTCAACCTATATTGATACAACACAATAGAAATTGTAAAGTGGTGCTGATGATGTTAAAATTAAAAAAAATCGATATTAACATGACCAGGATCAGAGAAACCATCGAGAAAGGAATTATGAAAACCTTTGAGAAAAATTTATGGGGTACCGCAAAAGGAAATGAAGGAATCTTTGTAAGATCCATTACGTGTCACCTATCACAACCATCTTTCAGAGAAACACTTCGACCCAGAAATAAAAAAAATATTATAATATAATAAAACATACTAACCCACAAATCAATAATTGACATTGAAAAATATTCATATGGAAATTTTAGAGGATGCAAAAAGTTTCCATACTTTTTTCATTTCATGTTTCGTGTGCGACGTTAATTGGAAAAGTAAGTCTCGGCACATTTTTTTCAGAAATTTATGTTAGGAATAGAGGTATTTTTAAAAATGTTCCCTAAAAAATGTATCCATCCTTCATCACATTCTTCTAAAAACCAGCGTTACTAGAAGTTTACCAAAAATGGCCCGGAAAAATTGATTGAAGATTCTGAATTTCATCGTTTTTGATACTTTCGCAAGGTTAAAAGAAAAAATGCATATTTACATGGTGAATAACGATATTAGTGCAAGTAATTATTTAAGATATATACTTACCTTAAATGTTTGTACCTGTTTAAGCGTGAACAGTACTTAGTCGTGTGATTTCTATAGGTACTAAACAGGTTTATTTACCAAGTATAACTCAATAATCCTAATATTCAAGCGCCTGAGATTCTTGAAATAAAAGTTCAATGTCCTTCCGAATAGTTTTCAACAAAAATGGAAGTACCATGCTTACAAAATTGTTACTACTAAAAATTACATTACCTTACAATACAGTAGTACATAAAAACTTCAACATAGAATTAATTAGTCATTCGCCGTACATTTTCAACCTCGCAACTTGTAGTTTCAATTTGTTTGCGAAAATTTCATAATTTTTTTCTTGACTGGCTGTAAAAGATATGTCTAAAGAAAAATGATTGCTGTGCTTTAATTGGTGAAGGACTCTATATAATAGCAGAATATTAAATTTTATATTTTATTTAATTTTTCACAATTTAAAACTTTTCCAATAATGCCCTTGTATAAATATTTAACAGATCATGTTCTTTTTATCCTTTAAGTTATCATATTATAAAGTTCCGAAAAGATAATAATCCAAGCAGGTTCTATGTTGTAATGATGTTCTCCATCCGTCCGTTTGCCAGAAGTTTCTAGCTCCTAAATTGTAAATTTGAGCACCTAAATAAACCAAATGAACCGATACAAATTTGTATAAGAATTCTAATGAAACTGCATTTCATATTTAGAATCTTTTCAGATTTTTCAAATCCATTATGGTAAAATTAGTGAGGAGCGATAGACACACTGTATATCATTTTGTGACTTAATGATATGTAAACAAAATTTGAAAATAGCAAATAGTACATAGAACTTCGATATTATTTTAAAAGATCTATTCAAATGCACCGGATGAATGCGCGCAAAATGAATTCGATCCCGTTTCAAAAGGATTAAAAAATTCTTTTAAATTTTATTAAATACTAACTGAGATTATCTGCCCCATGAAGCATCTGCTTTCAAAATTATGTGAATGAAATTCCATGCAAAAATCTCATGTCCATCGAAGTCTGCAACTATAGAAATTACAAGTATGACAGACAGGAAGGAGAGATAGATGAACGTTCATCACGAGACTTCAATGTTTTTGACTTAAATATTTGGCTACAAAAACCTAAAGAAAGGTGTGCAACCAATATAAAATTAAAACGGAAATAAATAAAGAACATAAATTGTATTATATTATAAACATTACGCATATTAGTAGACAAAGAGTAATCAACTTCTAACGGCGTCCAATTATTCGTTGCTTGAAGGAAATTTACTCAAAGGAGAGCGGCGTTAGTCTGATATGGATCGCTTTGTCTTCTTGTTTTGTAAATTGTTTCCTTTTGAATGTTGGACATTTGTTTTGATTACGTTTCCTTTTGAAATTTTTTTTTGTTTAGTCTTATTAATGCCATTTTATCTAAATGGTTGTTTTCATTGTTCAAAAAAATATTTTGTTTGTTTGGAACTGTAATAACCAGTTTCATTTTGGTAGAGTATATTATTGTATAAGTTACAATAGTTTATTAAAAAAGCGGCTTCATAATGGGCATAGAAAAATTTATAAGGAAAAGAAAATAATTTTTGAATATCTCAAAAAAAAAACGCATTTCTTAAATATGTATGTAACGCATATATTTTGTAATAGTAAAAACGTGTTATCCATTTGTCGGTACTTTTTTTGCAAAATTTAATGTAATAAAGATGTTCACATTTATGAATCAACATAAACATGACATGATTAATTCCTAATATCGGGTACAAATTGATGCAAGAAATCAGGGAAGCAGATTTAGTTACTTCTGTGCTTACTTTCTAGAACTGCGCTCTGACAATAAGCTCAGCAGCTTCTTTCCCAACACAAATAATTATCTATTTTGAAAAGTACTTCGCGGTCCAAGCTACAAATTTTCCTATCCAGCAAATCGTCCTCTGTAGATATTTTCAAAGGTTATCTGGAAAAGTTCTGTCTCTCATAAGGCCTTGGTTCTTAATTTCATTTTGATCCCCTTTCCTTAACCATATCATGTTAAGGTTTAATGCATTTCTTAAGCTGGAAGTTTTATTAAGAAAAACAACGATACATCTATCAAAAAATATTTTCGCTTTCGATTATTTAGTAACAAAAAATTGATTTGAAAAATATTTCTCGTAGAAACCACATGTTTGGAAACTGACTGTCAAATTGTTTTCGACAAAATTTCCATTTTCATACTAAATCCTAAATATATAAATATAAACACGAATTTACATGAAAAAACTAATTAAAGAATTTAAATAAGCATGAATGATTACGCAAAGAGAGGTTATAAATTTGTTGTTTGACGACTTTTTTATCATAGTGAAAGTACTTTTCAAATAGTTTTTCTTTGTTTTAAATCACTACTATTAGTATTTTTTTTATTATATATGTTGATTTTAATAAAATCTTATTATTTACTGAAAAAAAAATTTAATTATCTTTAAGACTAGCACAACACTTTATTCAAAGTACAACTCTCGGTTAATATTAATCGCATGAAAAATTGCGTACTGTACATTTACTAAGTACATGTAATTTTGATATTGGCTTCGGTTTGTCTGTAAGAACAATATTATTTTTTCAATAAAAGATAAATTCAAATATCTCACTGAACGATATATCCTACGGAACAATATACACACTACGTAGCAATAGTAAATTAAATACAAACAGGATATGAGTATCAGAATAACTTATTATATGAATTCAAGACACAATGTAATGGGTATATTTCTAAAATGAAAAATTAGATATTTTATAGTTTTTATTTCTTTACGTAGATTAGGTTTTTCTAGAGGGATGGTTAAAGCTCTGTGAATCATGGAATGGAAGGCTGCTAACTTATGGGACCAAGGGTGTTAAGATTGACCATTAATTATGGAGTCTGTAAATGTGCCTTTTCTAAATATACTAAATTTATGATTATTATTTTTGCGTTCTATTGTTATATCTAAAAAATTTAGTTTATTATATAATAACAACAATTAATAAAAACTATATAATAACAACAATTGAATTTATTTAACATAAACAATGGAAAAATCCGCACAAAGCAGTCTTCTGCTATTGTGTTTGAAACATATAAATGCTGTTGGTTGTTCCTAAGAGTTAATCTTTGCTAATATCCCACCTGAAGATGTTGTAATACAACGAAACCTAGGTCGTGGTAAAGAAATTAAAGAAAGTAGAAATAATACTACATCACGTAGTTTCATTTAATTGTGAATAATGAATTTCTACAAAATTAACGCCAAATATATTCAATATTTGAATTTCAATATTAAGATGACATTTTTATTTTAAGCTCCAAAATGGCTTATGTTTTTAAAGTCTTATTACCCTGAAAAAACCCATAATACAATTTTAATACATGGGAAATTTGAAAAAAATCAATGTACACTAATTTCTCTTCACCAAAAATGTACGAATTTGTGTAGCGAGAAATGAATATAATCGTTTGTATGACTTCAATAAATCAAAATTTGTATTTATAACAAATAGTTACGTATATATATATATACATATATATATATATATATATATATATATATATATATATATATATATATATATATATATATGTATATTCGTAACTATTTATTCCCTTTAATATATAAATATAAAATATATCTTCATTATTATAATAAGTACATCACAGTAACAAATATCTACAATACAATAAAAAATATCTCTATAAAACATACAGCTTTATACGACGTGACCTATTCGATTTCAATGTTGTGTTATTTCTGAACCCGATTACGGGCTTAAGAGCCTTTTTATACGTCAATCCTTTGCTAATCTTCACGTAACGCTGAAATGTTCCAAGAGAAGATAAATTTTGCGAGATGTCTTCATCAAATTTGTCAAGCTCGCATACAAAAAGGGAGATAAATAGCGTTTAAGATAAATTGTGCTTTTCAACGTAAAGACTTGCAGAGCGCTTTTAAACCAGGGGTAATAAAGCTTCTTCCATTTGTTTTACTTAGATTCTATTTTCAGTATTAAAAGGATTGTGGAAATATAAGTAATAAAGGATTGTAGAAGTAAACTTGGATTTTTTAAAATTTTATCTATTGATTTGTGTATTATTATTTTATTATATATTTTATCTATTGTATTTACTTATTAAAATTTTCTATTTCTAAAATTACACCTCATTTTAAAGTTATTTTTGTATTTCAATGGTATTTAAAATCTGTTTATTTATTATAACATTATATTTCGTATAAATGAGAGAGTGATGAAAGATCATGAAACTTTTTTGATATTACTGAAACAAATACAAAATTGTGTTATTGATTTTATGTAAATATTTCCACTAGTTTTATGTACATTTATTCATAATTTTCTGTATTGATACTGATTTTTGATCTGAATTACCTTTACTAAATTATTTCTACGTAACCAAGTGTCCAAATTTTGAAAAATTTATTTGAACGAGCAACATTTTTTTCTCCTCTGAAAATGTTTATATAAAAGAAAACTGTTGATGAGAGATTTCTTTACCACTAAACTTTAAACTGTTAATGAGAGGCTTTTATTTTTTAAACTGTTAATGAGAGGCTTTTTTCCCAAAATAAACAATTATTTATTTTGAAAAGTTCTTCTCGGTCCAAGCTACAAATTTTCCTGTTCAGCAACTCGTCCTTTGTAGATATTTTCAAAGGTTATCTGGAAAAGTTCTGTCTTTCATAAGGCCTTGGTCCTTAATTCTATTTTGATCCCCTTTCCTTAACCATATCATGTCAAGATTTAATGTTAATATTTTTTTATATTTGTTATCTTAATTTTACTCGTTTTGTTATGTAGTGTTTTTTCGCCCTTTTATTTGGCTTGCATTTTCTATTTTAGAAATCTTGTAATAGGTAAGTTTATCAATAAATATCTTTCCCAGTCTTCCACATACATATTCATAAATTTTCATATTTCACCATTTATATATATATATATATATATATATATATATATATATATATATATATATATGTGTTTGTGTGTGTGTGGGTATGTGGAGAAACTTGGAAGCAATTACACGTAACTTGCTCTGAACATCTGATATATACACATCACATATTTAAGTATCTTTAAATTATGGCATTCAAGCGAAGTCCGCTATTTGATATATAATCTTTTGTCTTTATCAAATTTGTCAAGCTCGCATACAAAAAGGGAGATAAATAGCGTTTAAGATAAATTGTGCTTTTCAACGTAAAGACTTGCAGAGCGCTTTTAAACCAGGGGTAATAAAGCTTCTTCCATTTGTTTTAGTTAGATTTTATTTTCAGTGTTAAAAGGATTGTGGAAATATAAGTAATAAAGGATTGTGGAAGTAAACTTGGATTTTTTCAATTTTATCTATTGATTTGTGAAATTTTTAAGCATATTTACTTATTAAAATTTTTTATTTCTAAAACTACACCTCATTTTAAAGTTATTTTTGAATTTCAGTGGTATTTAAAATCTGTTTATTTATTATGACATCATATTTCGTGTAAATGAGAGAGTGATGAAAGATCATGAAACTTTTTTGATATTACTGAAACTAATTCAAAATTGTGTAATTGATTTTATGTAAACCTTTCCACTAGTTTTATATACATTTATTCATACCTTTCTGTATTGATACACTTTTTTGATCTGAATTACCTTTACTAAATTAATTCTACGCAACCAAGTGTCCGAATTTTGAAAAATTAATTTGAACGAGCAACATTTTTTTCTCCTCTGAAAATGTCTATATGAAAGGAAACTGTTACTGAAAGACTTCTTTACCATTGGTTTGATCAGCAGGTTAAATTTGACAAAAAAGTGAAAGTTGTATATAAACTTAACTCATTATATTTCATGCTATAAACGAATCATGATATATTAAAAAACTGTCGAATATGTTTACCTCGTCATTTTATTTTAGAAACTACGAAAAGAAGAATTCTGATCAGAAACGAAATTCTGTGATCATTCTAATAGTATACACTTTTAATTTGTCTTTTAATACTGCTTAAATTAAATTTTTGTACAGGTATGTTACTGTATATATCACATTTCTTAAAGTGTAGGCTTTTTACTTGTGACATGGTAATTGATAGCGTAATGTGAATAATTTTGTGAAACGTGAATATAACAACACAAATAGTAACTTTTGTGTATGGTATCAAAAACAAAATCTTTTGGCGTGATTAAAAACAGATATCTAAAACTTCAATCGTAAATAACATGAGGCGACCATATCTCTTTTCATCAATATATTTTCCAAACAAAAGTCATTTGAATATGGCATCAGTGAACCCACAACGGGATCGATGCGTGATACGGGAATTGATGTATGAATATTTTGTTTAGTATTTATATAGCAATTTGTGTTCGCATTTGTATATTAAGTGTATAGTAATAAAAAGTGGGGATTGAAAGGGAGAAATTACAAAATATAATTCATTAAAAAAATATAACTTTTATGGGACATTTTTAAGTTATATATGAATCCAAACGGATTTTTATATTCATCCATGACCAGTTTTTATAAATGTCCCAAACAATTATTTAATGTAAATATTCTTTTAAATAAAGCCTGTTTATTAACTGACTAAACCGACAAAAATATTTGGTAAAAATATCTCCTGAAAATTTTAAATAAAATTCAAATTACTTTTTGAATTACAGTCTTGAATACCTTCCATTGTATTCACAGCAATACAATACATTATTTTTCCTAGTGAATACGAAAGTGAATGTCGGTATGAGTAAGCGTTTATATGTTATATATAAAGAAAACTAATTTGTTTCCATTGTCCAGCCAGTTCTAATGTTCGAAAATAAAAATATAGCTTCTATTTGAAGCACGATTCATCAAACATTCAAAAAGTCACCTTTAAACGTACGTCTCAAAAAATTAAAAACAGCAGATAGTAAAGATGTTGCCTTTAATTCCATATACTTTTACTGAACGTGTCATTCCATCCATCTGCTTGACAGTCGGTCATAGCCGTTTTTAATCGGAAACATTTGAGATAGAAAGGTGGAGTTTGGCACAATGATAAAACGTATTACCTGTGTATATCTCAATGAACACACAAAATATATGTGTGGAAATTTGAGAGCAAGCAACTGATTACTTAATTTCGTGTACAGTTTACTTTATTTTAAAATAGTGTAAACATAAGAACATAATTTGAAAGAGCGGCTTATAAGGATTTCAAAACAACTTTTTTATAAACTTCTAAATATCCAAAGATATTGTAAAAATTTCTAAATAAATATATCCCGCTGTCTATTCTAAATAAATATATCCCGCTGTCTGTCTATCGGAACCTTCTAAAATGAAAATTGTTAAAAAAAACAGTGTTGTTAGAAGCTTATTAAAAGTTTACTGAAAAATTATAGGGATGATTCCAAATTTCATAATCCCTGATATTTTAGCGTTTATTAGTTTATTTTAAATATTCACAATATTTTAGCGCCTATTAATTTTTTCATAATATTTGTAACTAGTTTACTTGAAATTCCATAAAACCTTAAGTGTCTATATTTGCCTTAGTGTGTACGGAACCCTATTAGTGCGTTCTACTTATGATTGATAAGTTTATCCTTCGTAAAATAGGTGAAAAGATAGAAAAGAAAACTTAAAAGAAAAAGCTGATGCTTATTACATGTTTATGCAGCTGTCCAAAAATTAAGATGTATCCAAGAAATATTATGAAATACATAAAATTGTTTTAATATTAACGCATGATATCTCAATTCCGTACGCTTAAAATGCTGTAATAATATAATTTCTTATTTCGCTGCCCTGTATTTAATAAAAGATTTAAGAGTAATGTTCAAATAAAGAATTTATATATAAATATTGGACCAAGTACTCATTTTTATGATGAACACCGATAGCATGAGAGACAGCAGGGCTACAGTCTTAGTAGCCATATAAGACATGTAATATATTTTATTAAACAAAATTTTATCATGGAGTAACTCACTTCAAGTTATCGAAGAGAGAAATAAGAATGTTAAGTGAAAATTCCCAAAAGAAAAGAAACTCGTAACAAAACAGGGAAATCCAGGCCGATAATGTCCTCAAATGTAATTTAGTTTAACACAGGTTGGCCGTCTTTTGCTCGAGATGTTACACATGACTCGATTTAAAATTGATTTTTTTGTCTTTTTATGTATTTGAAATTAATTTTGTAGATTGATTTATATAACGAATTTTAAATATAATACGTTATTTGGTAAATTGAATTTAACCTAGTGTTTATTGGCTGTACTTAGAATTTTGTTTTCATTTTATATGCAGGATTTCGAGTGTCCATTTGTTATCTACCACCAATGACCACGAGTGTTTCAAACAATTAATATTTATTCATTTCGTTATTGTGTATAAATTTATAAAGCGGCATTGTCCATTTTTACAGCAGCAATATCTTTATTGTATCAAAACACCAAACAAAAATATATTATGTTCTTGAAGACCGCAAAGGATTGTACGGGACCGGTGAGGGAATAATAGGAAGTTACGAGAGGGAGTTAGGAAATGAATGTTTTTCAGAGAACCTTTGAACGCATGGTTTGATAATGAATTCCGGAAAACAAGGTCTATTTTATTCTTGAGTTTTGCAGTGAAGAAATTTCAAAGAAGAAAGTGTCATATTTGGAGATAAGTAAATTAAGATTTTCCTAGCGTAGTTGAAGGTATTGCGCACCTAAAGCCGAGAACGTAGACTAAAGATAATTCGAACTACGAGAAAAAACCTTAATATACTACGGACTACGAGAAAAATCTAAATAACTAAAAAGAAGGTCGAGATATGCGAATTGCACCAGCAGCAAAAATTGGAACGTTTACGCTGCGCCCTGTAAACAGAAATATGATCAAATTTACTAAGGTAGAAAATGTAGCCAATGTACAAATTTTCAAGTGGTTCCGATTTATTTACGCAATTTTGTAAAATTATTTGGAAGGTGATGGTATCTTCCTTACCAATTTCAAATTTAAATTACACGCCCTTTGAATTACACAATTTAATTACCTATCACGTTCAAACATATTCAATGTTTCATTAAAATATACATGAATTCTATTAGGGTTAGAAATAATTAAGCAAATATTTTATGCAGTCTACATGACGTTAACGCCTATGAAATATTATTATTAAACACCATAAATATATATGATATGTGCCACTTCAATAAACGTATCGATCATCTCAGTTAACTTGTTATTTATTGTTATTCGGTTCACAAACTTACCTGTATTTCCAAACATTATTATTAACGAAATAAAAAATATTATAAAGAAAACTCTCATCAAATCGTTTCACCTTCGTTGTTTTGCAATCTATCCGCCGTTTATTTTATTTTCATAAATGCTGAGTTGACAACACCCACGCAGCACCCAGCAGCAATCAAATGGAAATCAAGCGGCGCATTTTACCTCAAAATTCGTCATTAGACGAAGATACTTGAATATTTATGAAGAGAAATGCTAAAAAGTATGGAGACTGCGAAATTTCGTCGTTGAATGTAAACAGTTGAGAGCAGAATAATTATACGAATCTTATGTACCTAAACTGCTACTGGTGCAATAGAAAATAAAGAAATTAAAATAAATTTAAAGGAAATAGAAATAGTATGAATTTCATGAGGTTAAAAATGACAGCTGAGAATAAAAAATGAGACAAACTTATTCTCATTATTGTTGTACTTTTTAAGTTTCAAAACTTGGAAGGTAGAGTATTTTCCAAAGATCTGAAAGATACTCCACTTAAATGCGTCATCTCCGGTTTAAAATACGTGCAATAATGGACAGAGTTTTCTAACTTCAGAACTTCCTGTTTGTTACTATTGTAATGTATTGCATTTTGTTCACCCCGCTTTTGTTTTCACACATGTACATTAGTTTAATTTATTTCTATTTTTTCTTTTTATGTCCATATTAACCCAACATTTTTAAAAGATCTCGAAATTGGATCATTGAATATCATCTCAAGTGATAACGTGTTCCTTAACCCAAATAACTTTTCTCAATTTATATACTCAACATGAGAATGTTCCAGTTCTGTTTTCATCAGGTTCGATAAAAATATTTAATTTCCACCTACGTTTCTGTAATGCTGAGTCTTGTTTTTCATTAGGATTATATCTGTATTTATTAATTATACGTGCAAGTTTCGTGACTCAAAAAGAAAACGTTTTCATACTGTAATAAAAAAACATCAAAAAGTATTCTGAAATTTGAAAGGAGATAAAAGGCATAGACACCTTATTAAATAGGAAAAAAATATCAAATAAAAATAAGCCGATCGTAACGCAACTTCAATATCAGCCCTGCACAGAAGTGCTCCAGAACAGTGTTAGAAAGACGAAATTATTACTGTAACGGGTAAAGAAAACGTTCCAGTGAAAGAAAATTCAAGAGAAAATGAATGAGAATGCTCCGAAGAACACTTAGAAGGAAATTAAATCCTATGGTAAAATTTATATGTCCTTTAAGATATTTAAGTTATTTTATATATCCTTTAAGCATTTCTCTGATTTGTGAGTATTTATTATAATCATAATTATGCATTAAGATGTTTTTTTTTTAATTATTTTCTTCAATTATAAAACAGGAAGCTCAATAATTATTAAATTTTCTTTCTCGTTTTTGCATTGTTTAATATCTTTTGACTATAATTGGGCAGAACATCTTGAACTGAATTACAGCAAAACTTGCAACATTGATTAAGTTCTGGAATATTAAATTAATTAAACCAAAAACGTAAGTTATCATACAACACTGTTAGTGAAACTAATAAATTCGGAAAGAATACATTTATCAATACATCGCTCATATACTAATGAAACTTTAAATTTTAATTTCAATATTTTTGTTAAATTTTCTACTTTTTAAATTATCAAACAAAGTTTTATAAATTAAATAAACTTATCTTTAAGTAGAAATAACAGATCACTAAACTTTGTACCTTATCAAACACTGACTTAGGCTCGCATGTAGTTTTAGAATTATCGTTTTTTTGTAGTAGATGAGTATATTCTCTTATTTATTTATATTGAATAGCCTTACATATTCTCTTGAAATTCTCGGTTTTTGGAGTATATTGTCGAAAATTAGTATATTTATGGACATGTAAGATGATTTCGTATTCTAGTACTAGATAACCATATATTAGTAAAAGCATTAGTTAGTAATAGCAGTAAGGGTTACATTTACTAAAAGTGTATCATGAAATTTTGAAATATATTAGTCAATAAATGAATCTCGTCCAGTAATTCCAGATAAAATTATCACAACCTGTTAAATGAAAAAAAGTATTTTCTATTTTTTCTATTTAAATTAACACGAATTTTTAACTTTGAAGAGTAAAAACGGCTGAAGTTATTTATAATAAATTGTGCAATAATAAAGGTCATCTATATCGATCCATTAGTTTGGACGTAACATTATTAAGCACACACATGACAAGCGTGCACGCGCACCGTCCTCACCACACACGTACACAAACATAAACTCGCGCAATGAAGTCATATCCAATCTATAGATTTTAACATGTTACAAAATAATATAGAATTCAAACTATTTGTGTTCGATGAAGTGATAGCATTTTGATCAATTAATTTTACGATCAGTTCAGTAGAGTTCTTTGAGATGCAAAATAGTTCTTTTACTATTGCAGCGAGTAAGATTTGTTTATTAATCAAAATACTAAACTTATACACGATCTCTTTTGTAATTAATTTAGGCAAAATTATTTAATTTCTACAGAAATATTAATAAAATATAAACGACCTAAAATTATTATAGGTCGAAATTAAAAATTTATATTTAATATTGTTTTGATATATTTGTCATGATCAGATAGCAACGGACTTCATATTTTAAGTGGTTCGCTAATTTCAAATGTGAGTGAAGAAACTAGTTATAGAAAGAATAGTTTTAGATTTTGTTTTATAAATTTAATATAGGAAGTCTTCTCGAATAGACGTTAATAATTGTGTTTCAAAATTGCTTTTTAATATATATCAAAACAAGGCTCTTTCGAATAAACTTAGCTATTTTGCTAAATGACAATTAAAATTATCCTACAAAAAATAGGTTACTGCAAATTATAAATGGCAGAAAGTTCTAAAAAATAAACTCGATATCGGAATTTAAAAAAACATATTTAAACTTTTAATTTATCTCCAATAAGAAAATCATATTGATTATAAGAATATATCCGAGAGAATGAAAATGGTAATACAATTTAATAATGATCAACGAATAATGAATAGATATTTAGAAATGAATTCGAGATTGGATTTTAAAATGTTTTATTTTCGTCAATAAGTTATAAAAACTGAATAAAAAATTTAAATTAATATTCCAGTTAATTTGATGAAAGAAGTAGGGTGTACAGAAGAATGAATTTTCATTCCTCTTTTCTTTGTGTAGATGTAAAAATAGAGAAAAATTTAAATAATAAATGAATTACGATATAAAGTTACACCAGCATTAAATTTACTAATTATATTGATTGTCTAATAATTTGATGAATAAGTTAATTCAATGGGTTAATTTGTTTGATACTTTTATTATGTGATTTTTATTCTTTTAATATGTGTCCTATTAATATATTATATAAGTGTGTTTTATTCTTTCAATTTGTGTCCTATCATATCTATTTGGTGGTAATATTAACCATATACATAAGTATTTGATAGCATATTTTAGAAACAGTAAAAATAATTCGATAAAATCTTATTATCATTTTATTTGCAGTACAGTATAAATTTCAGATCATTTAAATTGTTGCATAAGTTATTTTATTGCATTAGTTGTGCCATTAAAAGAGGTCTGTTGCTTTTTTCTTTACGATACGACAATCGCATTGGATTTAAGTACTGTCTTGAAAAATAAGATATTTGTTGAAATTCAAATGCCTACAAATGTCAATTTATCTAACCATATGCCGTCAAATTAATAATGATTCTTAACTGATTGGAATTAATTTAAATTTCCGAAGATAATGGCAGAAATACAACAATGTTATAGAGCGTGATTTTCAGTTTTACATTTAGTTTGCATGAGAAGGTGAAGATGTTTGCAGAATTTGTAAAGAGTGAAATATCCTGCTGTAAATAAAATTTTTCCTTTACTTTAATGTCTTGAAGCCGAACAGAAATACTGACGAAAATAATAAAAAGAGAAATATCCTCATTAACTAATGTTATAAAATATTAACACGTGAGGAAATTCTTTTACTAACAGTATAAAAATATCTTCAACAAAATTAAATTAATAACAAATAATAAAAGACAATTTTTATTTAAACTTTTATATCACTCACAATATTATTATGGCTTGTGTCGTTCGGGAGTGGCTAATTTCGTTTAGTAACCGGTCATACAAATGAAGCAGCAGAAAATTCAGTCTTAGATTAGTCTTGACAATACGCCACTAACGTTTTCCTTGTTATTAAAGGTTAGTGGTAATACGCCACTAACCTTTAATAACAAGGAATTTAGTAAAAACTAAAGTTATAATACTAGATGAAAACTTCCGTTACATAAACATTATACATTTTTTTATACCTCATGTGCATAAAAAATTCAAAAGTAAGCTTACGGATCGGATCGGTTACGATTAGGATCGATATTACTAGTAGTGGGTAAAAGAAATTAATGATGGATTTTTGGTGTCAAAATGGGAATGAAAGATTTTATGGATAATTGGAAATAATTAAACCGTTTAAATATAAAATTCTGCATTTACACTCTTCTATAGAAATGAAGAAAATCGAAACGAATAGCTAGTATTTTTATATATAAGGCTTAAGTTTACTGCAAGAAATTGCTTTCTTAATAAAGGCGATCTCTTATTTGACTTTTGTGCAAAATTTTTGAAAATTATATTAAAAATAACTGTAAGATTGTGTAGAAAACAATTTTGTTTACTGCAATCTTGACCGTGAAATAAATATAATATTTTAGCGTAATAATGTAAATGTGTTTAAATATTGAAATAAGTAGATGATGTGTAAGAATATAATGTTGACGACTCTTGTGAAATCTAATACACAAACTAATCAAAACCCCAAAAAATTTGATCTAATTTAATTTTGAACTAATAAACAAAATTCTAACTTTTTGTATATCTTTTTTACTTTCTTCTTAAGGTACTGAAGTATCTCCTAATCATTCATTCTGAAAATATCTGACTTAACTCAGAAAATATATTAGCTTTGTTTATCCTCAATTACGACATATCTTTCTATGTATATTTTTTCATTGTTCAAGCTGCCAAACTATGAAACAAGTTGAACCCTTATATCCAGATTGCGCTGGTTTCTTCTTTCTAAATATTTTTTCAAATATTATTTCATGAATTATTTCTTATTCACGTCTTTTAAAGCTTCGTAATTTGTTTGTTATTATTTCAACTGTTCTATTTTTATTGCAATTGAATTCTCAATCTCTTGAAATTTTCCACAAAACACAATATATTATATTACTTAGTCCTTTGGTTAACTAGGAAAACATCTTCTGTAGCTAAGGCAAATTATTCTGTATTACGTATTTGTAAATTACAGTGGACCCTTGTTACACTACTTCTCGACGTACTGCGTATACAGTTATAGCGAAATTGGCAGAAGTCCTGCACATACCTTCCGACATCATCTTGTTCGTGGAAACTGTGGCTAACAAACAGACATTACTTTGGTAATGTGAATTTATGGCGATATATTTAATTATATTCATCAGAAATACGGATAAAGTGACACTGGAAGTAATTTCCATAGTTACAAGAATACAACGTATTGAGGAGAAGAAATAAATGACTGATAACAGGCAGCAAGTGGCCAAATATTTTTTGAAGAAACTGTATAGTTTTTTCAGTACGGAAATATTTAGTCAATAATAGCTAATTCGCAATAAACATCTAAATTACTTACCAACTCGTCCAGTTTAAACTTAACTTATAATTTTACTTAATTTGAGTCGATGCTGTAGTTATTGTGTAAAACAACAAATGTCTTTAATCAGCAAATATCTTTAATCACGTTTGGTTTACTGATCTCCATTAAATACTTGCATTGTTAATCTAGAGAACTCATCATCAGACCGTGATGTGGCAAGGGGCGCAGTTTTTTTGCAAAGTAATAACTACCCTTAGCAAATATCTTGAATCATAATTGTTCATTTCCGTTTTTCATTACGACGAATTGTGAACTACCTCCTTTTTTTGAAGTCGATTAAAAACAACTAATCATAATTTTTAATTATATTTCTGAAGCACTTCTCATTCTTTCAAAACATTATATGCCACCAATAATTTTTCTTGCAGACGTTATTTTAATTCACTTTAAAATCTGTTTATTTCCGGTAACGAAGAGCGTTTTCTAAACTATAATTAAATTTTATAATAATAAACGTGCTCCGTTTTATCCCATGTCCGGAAAAAAATTATAAATTTAGTATATCAATTAAAATTAAGTAATATATACTTTCTTGTTCTCGGTTTTTTTAATCCTTTACTCACTGAACATTATACATCTTGTAGATAGCTGGCTTCTGATATGCGTATTCACAAGACACATCGCAAAGAAACTAATGACACACATTTAAAATTCAATGCATTACGCAATATGAAGAAAGCATTAATCCTAAATTATTTTTGATTATATTCGTTACATTTACTTACTTTCTGTTTACATTCATATTGGTATTGAACTCTGAACCAGACGTTGTATAAAATATAAAATTACTTTAGTTTACAGGATCTAAAATCAAAGTTGATTCAAATTTTTTTAGTTATTTAAGGTTGCATGAAGCATTTCTCTGTAAAAAAATGTAACACATTTTTTCGTTGGAATCGCAATTTTGACTGCTATTTTTTTTTAAAACCGTTGAGAATTTCCTTAACGTTTTCTACTCGCCCAGAATCATATGTATAAATGACAAACAAGATTTTTATAAACTGTATAAATTATTAATGTATAAAAACATCCCTGCCTTACTTGCAACTTACCCCGAAGTATGTATGCCTGTACAAAAGTATAATAGTTTACGTGTGCAACGTAATAACTTAAACAATATTTAATAAAATAGAAGAAGCACAATATAATTAAATTGAACGATAAATTAAATCATTTTCAATAGTGTAAGTTTTAAAACTGCCAGGTGAAACCATAATCTATAATACGTTCTAGAAGCAGCCAACGGAGGAAAAAAATATTTCAAATATGAATGCTGATTTTTGTGCGATTATAGGTAGTAGGATCTAAAAAAAATCACGTTCAACTGTTGTATGAAAATCAATGCAAGTTTTTTTTCTTTTCTTCAATATAAGCATATAAATTATTTCATGCGAAGACTGAATTGCACTGATCTCAAGAACGCTACGAATTAGAGAGGCGAACACCGTTACAATAGAGTAAGTTTCATGGAAATTTTAAGAATTTCGTATAACAAAGATTTTTATGATATAGCTATGAAATGTTATATACACACCTTTGTTATTTCGCCAGCAATGTGTTCTTTGTATCTTGTAACAAAATCTGATTTTACTAAAAGACACAAATTGTTTTAGCCCAACTACACATCTTAATATAAATATTTAAAAAATAGATATATAAATAAAAAATAAAAAAACATTAATAGAGAAAACGGGAGATATGTAGAATAAGTGGTATAACCTTGTTTTAACTTTCAGATACCCTTGCTATTGTATAAATATATTACTGAGAATAACTTCCATTTAATTTTATTACATACACCGGAACATTAGCATTGTACAACTTCATAGAATAACATCAATTTAATTTATTACCCTCAATAAAATACTTGTATATCGTACAACTCTCGAAAATATAATAAAACCTACACCGCTCCCCTGCAATAAACTCACTAACATAAGCAGTGGGAAAACCCACATATACCCGGCTTTCGCTATTGTATTTGAAATATATAAATGCTGTTGGATATTCCTAAAGAGTTAATATTTGCTAATAGCCCACTTGAAGATGCTGTAAAACAACAAAACCTAGGTCGTGGTAAAGAATTTAAAGAAAGTAGAAATAATACTACATCACGTAGTTTCATTTAATTGTGAGTTTCCAAATACTCAAAAAATGTAGATAACACTAAAAAACAACAGACTTCTGTTATTTTTTATGTAACACGTGGAACTGGATTAAAAAAACATGTATCGAACGAAAATTTTAATAACAGATGGGTAAAAAATAATACACTAACAGATGGGTAAAAAATAATACACAACGTATATATTATATGCAACATTTGTATTATTCACACATTGAAAATATTTGGCGTTAATTTTGTAGAAATTCATTATTCACACAGGTAATTCTGTGCATCCAATTGAATATATTCGAAGCAGTTTTAATAAAAATATATATATTTTTTCTTTAAAATTGCAACTTTAACACTATATTTTTTTCAGAAACCATTGATAATATTCACATATATTGATGCGGTAATTTCTATCCAGTTTGATATCGACAATTACTTGTACAAATGACAAACACGTCTTCATAAACACATGTCCACATATTTTTTATTTGTAACATGTATTTGTAGATCATTCCTGAAATTTTTGGTGCAATATATTTTTAATTTAATTTTACGATAGCCAAGACAAATCATCTTTTCTGATTTGGACGCCGACGGTCACATAACGTGCACACTGGGAACGATTTGGTTTTTTTATTGAGAAAAGTGGAACTTGTGACCATAAATTTTGCAATTGCCGTCGGCTCGCCGCGACCCAACAGAGTCATCTGCTACTGACAGTTGTTTACCAGATGAATATTTTAATAAATCTCTCCGTGCCACTAAATTTTTACAACAGACTATAAATTTAAAAAATGTTTGCTACATCTTATCAGTATTCGGACATTGTTATTATAAAATTGTGGTTATATCTTCAAATAATCTTGTCAGAAATTCGTAAATTCCCGATGGAAACGGGAGACTATTTCATTGTTGTAGATAAAAGTCTACTAACGCTACTGAATTAACGTAAATGCTTTAGAAAATATACTTCTACTTAAGAATCTACGACCGTATTTACACGTGTAATTTTAATGAAATTTTAATATAGCCTATGAAAAGAATAACTTTTAGCATAGCTTTCTGGAAAGATAATGTCATACCCTAAAATTGACGTAATTTTTTTTTGTTATATTTATGATTATCTTAATTTCTCTGTGAAAAATTACACGAGTCTTCTTCATTGGCCTATACATATGTACCTATGTTAACAAGCTACGGGTCATATTTCGTGACCAATTTTAGTATTTGCTTTTTCCATCGATTTGATATGTATCAGGATAAAAGTATTAAATTATAAATGATAAAAGTATAAGTTGATTTTCGCAATAATTTGTCAAAAAGTGTCATTTTTATAAACAATTTTCTGCAAAAATTTTTCTGTGCTCGGCGATTATTCCCGGTCTCATTTTTATGCAAACCTTCTTAGCTCTTTTCTCTACTCCCTGCTGTTTTTTTCTCTTATTTTTATATAATTGTTTAATTAATAAACCATAAAAAACACGAGGTATGTGCTTCGTTTTTTCCAACGATCTATTCATAGCTATTTCATCTGTTTTCATTTTACTTGATTATTTTTAATTGACCTAATGCTATCCTTTTCTATTTTCATTTTTTGGTAACAAGGAAATAACTAGAGTGTCACAAACATTGAAAACGGCTATCCTACCACAGAGTTTAAATAAAAACTAAAATAATGCCATATTTGAATTTCAATGACAAAAAATTTTCGTCCAATGGATTATATACAATTACATTTTATATTCGTCAATTATTAATTTATTTATTCCAAAACTTAATTGGCCTCTGTCGTCATTATTTCTTATAAAATCATTACTTTCTATGAGCACTTTTCAAAATTTTATTTAAAAAAACTTTAATGATAAAAGGAATGATATTCATATTCCTATCTGCAATTGAAGAAAGACAAACAAAATTAGAAATTTAAGTTCATCTCAACCATTATAATTTATAAATCTAAGCATAAGTATCCCGATCCCTGACTTCTGCCGACTTCTGCTATATTCCTACTTAATAAAATACGTAAATTGTGAACATGGGCGCAAATTGTTTTTAACTGTACTTGGCTTACTAAAAAGGTGCTCAGTATTTTTATTTTAAAGGCCAAAAATGTCTGAATAGGTTTTTGTAAATACATTTTTTTAACATTTTATCAAAACTTTGTGGCTACTCAAATATGATCAGTACTCAATTTTTAATTGAATTTTTTAGAATTTTCATTAACTTCTTTAATAACACTGGGTTCATTTCTACTCTCAAGTAATTGTATTAATATTTTGGCAATGGTTAATAAATACTACGACAATGAATTTATTAGTCTTCTCACTGCCTTTTGCTTTGAGTGTAAACTGCTCAAATTATATCTTAGGTACGCCAAAAATATTGCTACCTGCTGATATCTGAGATTACTATAAAATATTACGGATATTCTTCAAAAACATTTACCACCAACTTGAAATTGATAACAAGAACTATTGATCTATGCGTAGATCGATTTGACGAAAAAGCATGAAATATTTTTGAAAATTGCGGGCGTTCGCTGAAAAATTATTCCAAAAGTCATGAAACGAGATTAAGTAAAAATAATACCCTTATAGTTACTAATAAGAAAATCTATTAAACATTTAAAATATTTCTTTCAGCATAAGGATATAGGTAGTTTAATAGGGAGACCAGAGGACTACATTCGTTTCAAGAAAACTACGGACTGAAGGGTCAAATAAAGCAACGATATATTCGATGTTATGTAAATCGTGGTAACTGTTTGACTATGAAGTATAAGGTCATCATCCATAACTGCACCAATAACCCGCGTGGATGAAACCATTTCTAGCGTAATTCCGTCTGGTTCAAATCTTAACGTAAGCGTCAGTACGTCATCATTACACATTTGCTCACATTGAAATATAGGTTATTGCTCAGACTTCATTGGAAGTCTAAAGATTGTTATGAACCCAATTATTTATTCCAATGAAAGTTATATTAAAATAAATCTTTATACTCAGACAAGGAAATGGCAGAAATCTAACTCTAACAATGCAGAAAGGAGAAACAGAGAAAGTAGGAGCGAAATATGGGTAGCATATTTTTTTAAATTACTTCAATAAACTTTTCAAAAACAACGCCATAAAGAGGTAAATATCGAATTTCCTACGGGTACTTTCTTATCGACCAGCGCACCAGGCTTGATTTTTGACAACAGGAGTAATTATAACTGGGTTAATTTTATAAATAATAAAATTTTATAATTTTTTTAAAAGTAGAGATGTTCCTTTAAAAATAAAAATTTTTTTTTTTCATATTTATTATGATCGAAATTTTCCTTTGAAAAACTAAATATCTTCCTCTGGTTTATATGTAAATACGTATGAGAACACGCTGTATGTTGCAATTCTTAACCGATTTTGGTGATTTTTTTCTCGATTGAGCAAATATTAAAATAAGAATTTTTTGCCAATAATTTACGGAATCGTTTATTTTCATAACTAATTATCTATATAAAGTTCCTTTATTGTTCGTGCTTAGTCATTGTTCTCGGTGTCCATTTTGTACAAATCTTCTTTCTGTTTCCTGCTATTTTTAAGGTTTTTTTTAATTTTTAGCTTTTTCAATTAAATATTTATTTGTCAAATTATAAAAACGTGTTTACTTTTGGTTTTAACAATGATTTAATTTATAAATGCGCTAATTTCAATTTTGAAAGCCGGTGTTATCTGTTGTGATCGCTGTCGATATTGAGTTCGTGAGAATAAATGAGTTTAAACATAAAGTAATGAATTGATTGTTCAATAAAAGGAATGAAATATCCTTCGAAGGGGTTTTTATCAAAAACTGTTAATATATTATTAGAAAAAAAAAATATATGCCAAATATAATTATTCTATAATATGTAACTAGAAGCACATAAGTATAGAGCATTTAGATTATCATACTATATAGATACTTTTATAATGCAGAAATGCATACCGAAAACACAGAATGCGTTAGATCTTTCCTATTTCTTAAATGTTATTTTATTTTGGCTCCTGTATCATTGAAGTGTGACTCAATCTCAATTCACCTACTAAATTTGTCTGTCCTATGAATTACCTGTGATTACCTTTATTTCTCAAAACATGAAGTTCTTTTACTGGACAGACTATAAATTAAATATTGAATTGATATTAGAACCAGATTAAAAGAGAATGATTACGAGCGGTATCCTTTATTTCTTAATTTTATCAAATAAATGCCAAAAATATTCATTTTATTTATTTCAATTTATTTCAAATTGTGTAGATGAAACTGCCGGAATTCAATGAGTAAAAGGCTTACCCCGAATTGAATAAGGGGCTTAACTGCAATTTCATAAATTGATATACTTTCTAGTAGTATGAATTATTGATAATTAAATTTTAAATATTACTGCATAATGTTTAAAAACTTTGTCAAAAATTAGTGTTCTAATGTCAATGACTGATGAGCCAAAATTATATTTTTTACAAATATCTTTCAAATTGTTCAACTTTTGAAACTAACTGCTTACATCAGACTCGTTGACTCTGGCATTCTTATACTGAATTCAGGATGGCGTTTGATAAAGTCATAGTAAAAATGCTTAGTAGGTGGTTTGTTCGCCCTGTTCAATCTATGGTTCAGTTTTAATTCCTCAGCAAGATTGAATCCCAATTTTAGAAACTTCTAGTTATAGGCATGCACCTATTTGATATATCCACCACGTGTGCAATTAAAGCTTCCTCGTACTCCTCGGTAAAGGTAAGGTCAAATCGGCTTTTTTTGAATGGCATTTTTATTTCTTTTCCTCGTTTTAATTTTTTAATGTAGTCGAGCGGGGTACTTTTTAGCACATTATAGACTTGAGATGATTTTTAAAGAAATTTTTTTTGACGTCACCTCATGGATTGTTTTTTTTTCATTTTTTGCATTTGGATGTATTCTTGCAGCTTGGTTTGGGTTTACCCATGTTGAATGTAAAAAAGGAAAATACGAAATTAATTACTACATCAAGATAAACCTAATTGTAAAACTGTCCTCCACTAGGGGACTTTTAGAGTGTCCGATCTTGGGGCCCTTAGGTACATGGAAAAAATCTTTATTTACATTGTGTGATATGAATCATTAAAATCTTGTGACTGATGATCTACCGTTACTTTAATAACTGTTCACAGACCCCAAAAAGTCATTACAAACAAAATATTGACTAACCTCTAAATTTGCATTAATCTCCACGACGAGCGTAGCTGCACTGACTCGCGAGCGTCACCCCCCCCCCCCCCTGTACTTCACTTCGGAGGAAGTTTCTAACTGTGACACATGGAACAAAATGGTGCACTTTCTTGCACCAATTCAAATCCTGTCCGTTTTTAGGAGCCGTCCGGGCTTACGGAACTTGCCCCTACTCAATTTTAAAAGATAATATTTTTAAATAAACCGATTTGATAATTCAGGTAAAATAAATATTTTTCCTTATATTCATGTTTGTAATTTAACATTTTTTTGTTTAGTATTTCGGAATAAAAAATATATATCTTTTTTTCGAATACACTTTTATACTACACACACACACAACTTATATTATATAGGTTATACTTAATACTTAAAAGAAATTTAAGTAAGTAAGACGAAATCTGTAAAATAACTTATATTGTTACCTTTAAAAAAAACTATAATACCTAGAAATCTCCTCCCATACTTTCTCCAGGCTTGAAACTGGCAGTCTTAAAATACTAGTTTGTTTAAAAAGTTGTTGATAGACAAATATTTACAAACCATGCTTTGTAAACCAAGCTTGGTTAACTTTCATCCGCTATAACCAATCTTTCTAGAATATATTCTGGCGTACCAATAAGCAATATGTTACTTTCCAATAAAAAACGTAATAATTTATGAGTAATCATTTAAATAATTTTTTAAAACATAAAATTCGTTTATATCGGTGGGAACAAACTCTGTTATCTAACATACTACGTACTAAAAATATTTCAACATATAAATATGAACAAATTTAGATATTTCACACCAGGGGCGTCCTATATATAAGTATAAGCATAAATCGGTATCTTTATTTAATAAAACGATATTTTGTGACAGTCTAACGAAAGTATGGTATTAAAATAATATTATTGACCAAGTGTTAAGGTGTATCGAGAATAAAAAGTCATTGAATTTTTCAATATCTAACGTCTATTCATGCGTATTTCAAATTTTACAGGTAATGTACAAATTTATATAGGTATGTCAATTTGAGATAAATATTTAGTCATTTGTCAAAGATTTTGAGGTGAGATAAATGTTACACTTTCCACAGCCATTGATATCCTCATATTACGTTTTAAATTATTTATACGAAGCTACAAACGAAGCTATAAAACGATGTATTTTTTTTCAAAATAAGTTTTCAATTATTATATTAATTTTCCGCTTAGTGCAGTCCTCCTCTAATGCGTATTTTTGCAAGATAATTAAAACGCGTCATAATGAATCGCTGCTAATGCACTATTTATAGAACCTATAATATATATAAATACAATCACGGCTACGTTTTGGCTTGGTATCCGGGGTAATTATCGTACAATTCCTCTTATAAAATTAATTGTCCATACGAGTGCATTTTTTTGAGATTAAACTGAAAGGGTTGCCAACTTTACCACCTTCTATTTAATTTAACATCTCGCCAAACTCAACGTTTAATAACTTATTTAAAATTAGATAAAAAATTAATGAATATTGAAAGACCTGTCCAGGAATCGAATCCTTGGACTTGTAGATGGGCGCTAGAGTCTGAGCGACTGCGCTACGGGCTATTATATATAATGCAAAATGCGTATAAATAACGCCGTATATTAACATTAACATTTTTTAAATATCGTTTTTTTAATAAATATGTCTAACATTAAAAATAGTTATCGAAAATGTACATCACATCATCATCATAAGTGTAAAAGCTCAGCTAGTATAAAAAACACTGCCTTAATGTGCGTATAAAATAAGTAGTCTACACTCCAAAATAATACCAACGCTTATTTGGAAATAGAATAACATGTAACAATGTTTATTTTATTATCTATATGCCAAATATAACAAATTTGTATATAACGCAATCAAATTTATATAACGCGATCAAATTTAAATAGCAGTGCAACCGGAAACTGAGTCATTGTAGCCCTCTCACTCTAACGCCTTCTAAAAATAATCAATATGGTCGAAATTTCGAGAATATTCGGAAAATGTTTTAAACGTCTGAGTTTTACCTAATCAACATGAAGGGTGGTCCACTTTTACCCTCTAAATTTTACAATTCATATTAGTAAAATAATGGTGCAATAGTGGTACTTGAGACATTATTTATAGTGACAGTTTATTAAGAGAATGCTTTGATTATAATATATAATTTATTAACATTGTGGGTATAATTTAATAAGTTTTGTAAATAATTGTCAAACTGAATGAAGGTTTATTTGTGCCAACCATATTTTAACTGTAATATTGGTTTGTTTACAGACATTCTGTTTTGAAATGGAATGGGGTACAAAAGTGTATGGAAAAAAATCATTTTTTTAACTTTACCTCTTTAAATACAATTTTATTTTTTTAATGTCAGTCAAAATAATACATACTGTCTAGGAACCAATAAAACAGCCTAAATTTTAGGTTAATTGTTAGGTCCCAATCTAATTGTTTTTTTTTTCAGTTTTTTAGAATATAGGTTTAAACTTTTCGACTGAATAAGTCAAGGGCGGAACGGATAATCTCGGAAAGGACCTTGGGGATATACTTGGAAAGTTGACGTTTTATTCATTTTTCCGTATAATATAAAAAGTTCCATATTTATTCGGATTCTTCCTTAAAATTTTATGTCATCGTAAGCTCATGTATGTAAAGAGAAACGTACGTACATCGTACGTACAGAATATCATGTCATTCATAATTATCCACCAATATTCTCTTTGAAATCACTCTTATCCTCTTATTCCAGAAGCTAAGGCAATAATTTCGTCATGTTGATAAAAGTACACAGCAGCAAATATTTTCATGATAAGAATAATGGTAAGCTTATTTTACCGATATTACAATTTTTTTATAATTTTTTTTATGAAATCTTCAATTTTCAGAAAGTAAATCTTACTTGGATCACGAGTCATTGTAAAATTTACACCCATATGTACCATATGTGCCACACACGATCAAGACTGTCAGTCAGATTTACTGATAGTTAAAAAGGTATTTTTCTGTCTCGTTAACTGCAGTCGAGTCGGAACAAGACTCTACTTTACCGACCGTGCCCTACTGCACGGTCCAATTCGTAAAGTATTCAGACAAAATATGTATTTAACTATCAGTAAATCGGACTGACAGTCCTGACCGTGTATGGTGCATATGGGCATTTGACTTTTAGAACCCGGGCGGTAGAAGATGATCTGGTAATTAAGGAAAGTATGTTTTGGCTCGCTAAACACGTCACGGTCCTCTTATAGAGGACTTGTGTCAAATGGGCTCGGAATTAAATTTTGATTCTTCAACTGACCGAGGGTTTTCAACAAATTGCTTGTCATAATTTTAAGTAACAAAACGGTATTTACCAAAGATTATTATGTTAAAGTTATTAGAGAAAGACGTATTTAATTTATGGGTCTATCCAAAATAATTTCATAATAAAATTTCTATGGAATTCACAATTTAGTTTGTTAAAGTGAATTTCACCTATTTGAAAATGAAATGGTATTCTGTACTCAACGTTTTAGCCGAGTTTTGAAGTGTGTAATATTCATTATCGATGTATGCATACTAACGCATATTACGATGTATGATACTAATCAGATGGTAACTAAATTCATGGAATTAATTTGTTGAAGTCGCTAGCAAAAATTATTTGCTGATAAGACAGGAAAAAATACCCGTGTAATCTATATATTTAATGTTGTGCCATATTTTCTTACTGTAAGTTCAATATGTGAAACTAAATGCCTGTGGCATTTTTTTAATGATACAAGAGTATAATAAATAATATATTTAAATTATCGACTAAAATCGCTTTGCCGATTAGTTATAATTAATAAAAGTTTAAGTGTTAATTATTTTTTCATGCTTTATCGTAAATATAAACTAAGCGAGCAATAAAATTCTATAATTACAATTAAGCAGTTTTTTGAGAATAATTATTAATTGATGTACCTTTTGTGAATAATTATTAACTATATCCGAATTAAAAAAAAAGAAAATCGTTGACATTTTGTTTCACATACCATCAAAATATCATGTAATTTGACCAAAATGCGCTATATCGAAATAGGAGTCAATATGTCCCAAATACGGTATGTGGGAGGCCAGCTTTCTTGGAACAATAGAGATTGAAAATCCAGGAAAAACGCAACACACCTACTACAACTTGTTTCTATTTAAATATATTTTCTAGTTTACTTTAAACTTAAATGCTTCTTTAAAAATATTAACCATCTTAAGGATTATTTGAGATGACTTAAAGAAGTGTATAATGATAAATTAACTTTTTTCTGCTTGCTGACACTTCTCTATAAAGTTTCCAATAATATAAGTTACGTTATATTAGCAATGGATGTAAACAAATAAGACACGAACATAAGAAACGCTAACGCCTAAAGTACTAGCACTGAATACATAGCTATGGAGTATTATAATAAAGCATTATATACAAGACATTGTTTCTGTGTCAGCTTTCCTCATATAATAGAAATTCCGTTAATAATTTACGACTTCAGTGTTCGTCGCTAGACGTCCAACGCCAAAAAGCCGACGATATTGAAAGGCTCGCGTAACATGGGGAGACAAAAATGATTATGTGGGTAGACGAGGATGCCTATCGTTGGGTCCTGCGTTGTATTGTAATCTTGGAAAAGATAATGGTATTATGTTACATTAAAAGGTAAAGGTGTTCATAATTTCGCTATCAAAGGTAGCTTCTGGTGGAATCAGTTACAATATATTTTTTCTATTAAGTTGTTCGAAGAGTATCGAAAAATTCACTTATTTTACTTGTCAAATATGAAATAATAACACGAGAAATATATTTTTATTGAACCTTGAAATGAGATATTTATTTAGCAAAAGTTTTGCTACTACACTATTTCGAAATTCTATGCTAAACCATCCCTTTTTTATTCCACTTTGCATGATATGATAATTTCAATTTGCAAATTGAACTTAAATACCAAAGCTTATTACCTGTATCCATTTGCAACAACCTGTACCCATTTGTCACATAATTCTATCATTTTTCCCACAAACGTCTAATAGTATTTCTAACGTACATTACTGAGGCATATTTTGTGCAATTTTCCTACGCTTGTTAACAGAAGTAACTAACAAAAGTGTAATAAGGTGTGAGAAAATAAGGCTCTTTTAGCTTGCGATCTACGTCATTAAAAATTGACAAACATACAAGTTGAAAGGTTTAAACAATTATGTGTCAACTTATAAAAATGAATATTTGTACAACTGTTCCATACATTTTAAGATATTCAGACATTCAACTGAGTATTCTACATAGTATCTCCATTAAACTCTTTAAAAATTTTATAATCTCACTATGCTGTTTCTTACCATGAAAATATGTTGCGTAGTATATCTTTCTCAATTGAAAAGTTCTAATTTAGATTTTACCCATTTGGTAAATTTAGCATGTTTCTATGGACATATTCCGAAAAATATTTAGATTTACTCTATACAGAACTCTAAGAAATAATATAAATGGCTGTTGGTGTGAAAACGATGATAATATTTTAAATAGTTTAATAAATCCTCAAGTACGAGTAAAACTTGCACTGCGAGGGTTTCATACAGTTCTTAGTTACGTATAAAAATTTAAACATTTAAGAATGCGAAGAATTTTTATAAAATTTAACTAGTAAAACATTTCTATTTTTCACCGTGTCAATAAATTGCTTAATATAGTATAACTTTCATAGGCGTTAAATTTTCGGAAATGTCTCAAAAACCATAAGATAAGATAATCACTGTAATTTTTCTAAAGTATTCTGATCAAGGTTATGGCCATATTGTGTTAGATTGATATACAAGGCATACGGTCTTTGATGACGCGGCGCACAGCAGGGACTCTGGTTAGATTTCCAGCTGCTCGTCGAGCCGGGCTGGATTGGTGTGTTCTGGTTAGATGCAAGAAATTGCTCTCGTAGCAATAAGTCCGCTATATGTATCAATTGTTAAAGCACACAAATGTTGTAAATATATAAATCAATAAAATACCTTCTTTATTTTACGAATATGTCTGAAAATATGCCACTTAAAATTCTAAAAAATAGCCTTTTTAAACTAAATCTATACGACATGTTAAACTACGATACATTTTTTCAGTAATAAATTTTCTCCTTATAACACTAAAATATAAATATTGTGTAAATAAATGTAAATAGAGTGTTAGCTATTACAAAACATGGGGGTTGACATGGTAAACCACCATATATCGTCAACCCTCACTGTGCCAAATTTCAAGTTTCTATAACTCATGTTCATATAAAGCGTAACTAAATGCCTTAATAACAAATTAAGACACAAAATATATATTTAGGTTTTACAATTTAAAATAATCAGTAATTTAAAAGATAAACTAATTAGCTAAATTTACAGTGATGAATCAAATTGGTCTCTTTTTTCATATTTTAGGTTTAGTTGGCTTGAAAATAGGTGAGAGGCGTATTAGGTGATGGGCTTGAGAATAAGTGAGCGGCGTGAGGGGGAGAGGAGCGTATTTTTTACCTTTTTTTAATCATACATATGAAGACATGACATTTAAAAATATTTTTGAATTCCTTATAACTAGCCATTTTAAGCGAGGATATTATGAAGAGAAACTTAAATTATAATATTTCTCGAAATAAATAAAAGTAAAAAAATTTGATTAAATGCATTGCATTAAACGTCGCCCATATATAAAAAAATCAATAGCAGATAAATATAATCTATAATGTATAAATTGATTTGTATCAATTTACCTGTTATTGTTTGTGTTTAATAACGGATAAATTGCTTTGTGTTAACAACACATTATTAAGAAAGAAGTTCAGTACTCGCTCATAAAAACTCTCCGTAGGCAATTGCTTGCCTCGCTTCAAATAACTCAAAAATTATAAACTGAATTTCGATATTTAATTTTTAAATTAACTTGGTAATGTTTTTTTATAATATTCAAGTAAATATATTTCATTTGGGGCTGACTTTTTAAATAGATAATCGGATAATCTTACGCCATATTAATCTTCTGGTTATTTCATGACTATTGTGAAATGTATACAGGCTTTAATTATTTTTTCAACTTTAATATTTAATTATACAAGTACTAAAATATAAGACGATTTTCATATTGGTAATTGTAATTCCGCTCTTTAACCCATTGTAATACCTTGTTTCGAAAATAAACTCATTACAATATATAAATTGTGTCGATCTACCTTCTTTACTTGATCCATTTTTGAATCCAGTGACCATGTTAAATACATTGACTGAGATGTAATTTTAGTTCACACATCCGTTAATGAGAAAGTTGAATTCAACAGATGCATTATGCATTTTTCTACATACATGCTCCCTTAAAATGAATCAAAATTAAAAAAATGCCGATTTGAAATTGCCAAGAAAAGTTACCCTCAATTATGTTTGTACCAAGGGAATATGTAAACATGCTATAAAAAAGTAAGGAGGTTCCAGAATAAAATAAATTTTCACAGGTACTGAGAGTTGCCTGTTAATTGATGGCTCAAGAATCGATTACATTAAACCTATTGTGACGTTATAACATACTTTCTTATCAACTACTATGGACAGAACTCAAATCACCATACTCGTGTCTTTATTTTAACAGCATGTTCAACCATCCATCAATCGGTTGATGGACAATACTTTTCACCTTATTAATGCACCAAAATTATATAAGGTACGTTTAATTTATCCCACATCTATACGAGTTTAGACAATATATTCAGTCGGTTAATACTTATACTGTTAGTATCAACGGCAAAGCTGATGTGCTCAGGGGAGAAATTCTTACTTCTTGCTTTTTTAGATATTTATTGAAAATGTTAGTAAAAATATTTATAGGATAAATATAATTTCTTTCCTTAAAATATGGATAACTACAAAGTTTATTCCCATTCAGAGCTTCATTTTCTTATTGGTGTTCTTCGATTCAGAGCTTCATTTTCACATTGATATTTTCCATTGTCATTCTGAAAGTAAATCTCAATGCTCAATATGCATAAATCTCAATGCTCAATAGAGCTAGTTCATTGAAACAAGTTACAAGACATCGTTTTATATAGAATTGTTATTTTCTTCATAAGACACAATTTTTTCCACAAAAAGGTTTTGATTTCTAAGTGAACTCCGTTATTATTATTATTGCAATTAGCTCTCCAAAGCCATCAACTTCCACCGTAAAAGCTACCGATGCCCGCGTTAATTGGAACTTGTAGACAATTACGTAGATCGCTATGTCATTAACGAAATCCGTTATAAGACGCTTAATTTAAGTTTTATACAATTATTTTCCACTTCGTTTCGTGTATTACAGGTACTGCGAACTGCCTCTCGATCCAATAGTTCAGCGGGTAGTGATGAGAATATTAATTTTCGTTGAGGTTTTCACCTGACGTGGAGATGCGGATTACAAAGACTTAACCGAAATTTTAGTAATAAAGTCAATGGATAATTTAATAATGGAAATTGCATTTAGTTCGCAGAATTTTGTCTCTTGCGGGTATTAAATTTGCTTTAAGGTTAGTGTTCTCTTTACAAAATAATATTGTACAATGCATGAAAATGTTATTTATAATAGTTCTTAGATTAGTTTCTCTTGCGATTATGACTTGAAAAATTAAATTTTTCAAAATTGATTTTTATGCACCACATTAATTATTATGATGTTTCATCCTTCGAATGCTATAACTTGTTTTATTTAAAAAATATTCTCGTATTAATTATATACCCATTTTCAGTTTTCTCTTTTTTTTAAATAAAAAAATCTAATCAAGTGCGAATCGTACTCGCATACGAAGGGTTCCGTAGCACCGAACAATATTAAAGTTTTATATTTGCATTTCTCAAAGACGCTGTGAAAAATAAAGTTATTGCTGCGATCATGTCTCATATTTCAAATAGTACATAACACGTCTTATTCAAGCCAATTTTCGTTAAAATTTTATTTTAAGTCCTACTACCTCAATTTATTTTGCAGAATTTTACAGACTTTAGTTGAAAATTTAGAGGGGGATACACTTTATAAAACTTTCGAAGTGCATATCTCACCAAATATTGACTTGAATAAAAAAGTTATTTTGGAACTTCTATGTAAAATTTATGTAAAGATACCACACTTGATATTATTTTTTGAATTTTTTTCATAATTCAACTATTCCATTGTATAGTGCTTCATGGAAGTCAATTTAAATTTTTTAGATAATTCAAACTTCATCTATATAGTGCCAATATTCTCCGAGTAAAATTATTGTGACATACGAACAGAGCGACATTACAAGAGATCCGTTTCAGCCATTTCGCTACGGAACTCTTATAGGTTCACTTTGTTATTCGTCCATCCGTCCATTTATCCTTCAAAGCCCTTTTTTCCCAAAACGAATTGCTGAAAAAATGTCAAGTGTTTGGATCAAACAACAAGTGCCCCTTTGAAACATACTTCTTTCGTACTTTTTACCGTCATCAGAACCTAGGGTACTTCCGATTGACCCACAATTTTGAAAATCGGCATATTGGAAGGTTTTATAACAAAAATAAAGAAAAAAATTAAAAAATCAGTGGTGTATAATCTAAGTGAAATCATTTTTTTTAATATAAGCCTGTGAAAGACATAGTTACAATATATTTAATTTTATCTACATGCACAGCTCGTTTTCAAATCATTATCAAGAAATCATGCGACATAGATACTTAAAATTTGAGGAAGTAAAACATGTTAATAACTTAAATATTTTGCGATAACAAACTTATTTAAGTATTCACAGAAGATATAAAGAGGGGGTCAAATAAAGGACGTATTTTTTTAAAAATTTTATGTGTTATGTTATATCAATTAAAAAGGTTTATTACGAAGAATCCAAATATATTTTTTCATAAATTTAAATTGCATATTTTATACATTACAAAAAATATGCGAGAGAAATAGAATATTCAAGCTCCTACCTTATTTCCAAACCATTGATCCAATAATCATGAGAAAACAGAGTTAGCAAATCTGATCAGAAGTTTACGGGAAAACTGTATTAATTTTCATAGTTCTTATAGTTTTTTAAATTTGCACCGCATATTATTATGTCTGTGAAAGATAAACTTAAATTGAGAAAAATTAATATTTGTAAATAGTTCAATAGAATACTATATCCCTTAAATGTATATAATTTCATTGGCAATTATATATATATATATATGTGTACGGAGATCTCATAGTACGAGTTGTACTTCCAGGTTTTATATTAACTTTGTGCCCCGATATCGATTTATTCGCAGAGCCGACATATCCATTTTCATATTAATGTAGTGCGCTGATACTATATGAAATCGTTCATTATGTTCGAAAATCAACCGATAAATAAGTACGATTACTTGAATTAATTAAACTATATTAAACGTTGCAAATTAACTTAGTTATTAATTAGGTTTAAAATTTCGATATTACTTCAGTGCTTTTTCGATTGTATTGGTGTCATTACTCTATTGGTCAAATTGATTTGTTTTATATAAATTAATTTATATAATATTCCACGCTAACTACCAGTCCCCGTAACCTACCTACTTTTTGTTTATTAAGGACAAGTATTATACGGCTTTTTATATCGCAATAACCTGTTAACTGGTGAATATTTCTTTCTTCACATATTATCTAAGAACACGATTATTACCATTACCCGCTTCTAAAGGAAACGTACGGAGATCATATTTTGTGGCATCCTTATTAAATTTAAATATCCATCAACGCTATTCATAGCAAGAAAATAAGATATTTTTTAATTTTCCCAGATTTATCTACGTTCATAAATTACTTTCCATTGAAAGTGATTTGAAAATCTTTAAGCATTGGTTAAGCACATATGTAGAAATTTAAATTAGAAATAATTGAAAGTCATTCTTTTTGTTAAGCCGTCGCCTTCTATTTTCATTTGAAATAAATTATTTTTAAAATTCAATATTATCTTGCCTTAAAATATATCTTCAATCAGAACAGTTTGACTGCTATAACAATAAAAAAATCGTACCAATTTGTAATTTTCTATGATGAAGATAAGTGATATGATCAGGTAAAAAATGCTATGACGTTTAAATTTCGAGAATAATTTGTAAAGTCGTGACGTCTTTTTAGTAAAACGTGAAAATACCTAAACTTTGCTGCTATTAAAATGCTTATTTCTTCATACAATTTTTTTACTGCAAAACCGTTTGAAATATCTGATATAGATTGCTTAAACTTTCTAAAACAACGATTATCGAAATGGATTCTTTCAACTTTCTAAAATGATGATTTCTTTAGGAGTTACTGGTAATTGTGAGTTAATGGTAATAAACGGTTGGTTAATAAAACCCTTTTCAAATACATAAGAACGAACTGACGTTGAAGTATGACCCTTTCAGTGGCAATCGATATATTATTAATATAACATAATTAGCATAAACGGAAAAGATTGTTAAAATAAAAGCCCGATTTCAAATGTTAAGCCAAAACTACTGACTGGTAAACTGTTTTTGTCACAAGAACTTTTTGATGATTTGTATTTTTGTGTATGTATGCTCATAACAAAAAATATCATTTTGTTCCAATCACTCCCAGGTTTAATTTCTACTTCATTTACGTGATAATGTTTGAATACCTTCATTTTTACAACTAGATAGCTGTCATATTCGACTAAATTAAGTTAATTGATATCTGATAAGTAAAATTTATTCACATAATTAAGGCCATCAATTTGCCACGAAAGTTCTTAAATAACCCGGGCAGTTTTTGTTACGTATGAGGATAATTAACTATAAGATTGGACTGAAGGATCTAAATACTTGCTATTTGCCATACTAATGAATTGAATGGAACCAAAATTCATGTATATAATCGTTATTTTTGTTTAACTTTTATCTAAACCTTTTCCAAGGAACTTGAAATTTTATTTTAGCATTCGGACAGTGAAAACGAATGCGAAGGTTTAAAACTAATGAATATGATTTTCAACACTAGTGTTAGAACTTAGCATAAAGCTATACTTTCATTCAGGTCATGGTAGGTTTGAGATGGAAAAAAAATACTTTCATCCAGATCATGAGTAGGTTTGAGATGGAAACTTTATTCAAGTTGAAATACGAATTATTTTGAATTAGATTTAGAAGGGTGCTACTTGAATTAATGGAGGAGGGATGGGGAGACGATCGAACGTTTTTCCACCATCCCAACGGTATTAGTTAGGTTGGGTAATGTTAGTTTAGGTTCTTTTTTTAAACTTATCGGTGCTATTTATTTTGCTTTGTATTCGATATTATTGAAAATTAAAGTTACTATTCTTCTTTGTATGTATTAATACTTTTTACTTTGAATTTGATATCATTGACAAATAAAGCTACTTGTTTTTCTTCTAGTATAAATGTTCTATTTACAATAATCTAGGTTTTTCATTACGGTAGCTTACATTATTTGTAAATAATATGTAAAATTAATCTATGCATATTCTGAAGAGAAACTCCTTGTGTGTTAAATCTAAAATTAATAAAACGGTACTTCCGACAGAGATGTTTTATTTTTGTTTTATGTTGTAGTTTTATTTTCTAATGTTTTGTGTATTGACATCTTTCAGAATTTATTCTTCAAATTCTTGAAATACATATCTGTGATTTTTATTTTCGATTAATTTTTATCATTTTTTTTCACAATATTTTCAGCGAATCTTATTTCATATTATATGTGTCTTAAAGAGTACTTTGTTCACTCATAAAATATGCACAAAATACCCTTCAAGACACATATAATATGATACAAAACCTGTACCACATTTTATTGTGAGATTTCATCACTATTATCTTTATTGCTACTTTTTAGTTGAAATCTTTGTAGATGATCTCGAAGCTACCGTGTCCTGTGAAAATTTGTGCTTGGACCTTGTCCATTTTTACGCAGTTTAATATTTTATGACTGTGGTGCAAATCTGCAAAAAAGTTTAATGTGTATTCCTCGTGTTAATTCATATCAGCGTTATCAGGTATGTAATGTTTTCTGGAGGAGTTAGCGTTTCGCACAGCATGACGGTGGTCATATGTCGAGAGCATATTTTTTATGTTCGCTGTTTTCTTCACTAGCTCTTCTGCCCTTTTATTCCAATAACATGAGACTGGATCCAGGTTATATTTATATGCATGCTCTTTCATTTCGTAAGTTTTCTACTTTTGTTGATAGTCATAGTTACTGCTATGGGATATATATAGCCATATTCAATGCTGTTGTTATAGTTACTGCTGTGGGATGGCTATTGCTGACGTTATAGAGAGATTCCAAAACCGATTTATCGTCCTTTAGTTTGCAAACATTATGAAGGGAAGTATTATAAAGGAGATTGACAAACTATGCAGTGTTATTTCTGGTATTGTCATTTAGGTTGAGATAGGTGGGGTGATGTCAGGAATGGGTAAGGTTAATTATGGTTAGGTTAGGTAAGATTAGGTTAAGTTTCTTATCGTTATGGAGCATAGTATCGTTATAGAACATAGTATTTATATTTAGTACAGCAAGGAGTTCAAAAGAAAAATATTTTTATTCAATAAGGTGCAGTAACCTATCCTCCGTGGAATGGGGTTTTTATTAATTTCACCTTCCGCCTTTGTTCCTCATCTTGTTAATAAAGTTGAATGACTTGCTTAAAAATTTACTGTTATTTGTATTTCGATCAAAGATTTCAAATGTCAACATGAGTACTGAAGAAAATCTACTGTAAAAAATAAACGTGGAAAAAACCACCGCCAATAACTTCTAAATATAAATTTTCTTAAAACAAACATTTTACAGCTTAAGTAAGCTTTTCGTATAGCAGTAAGACTGTAGACTACAAGGAAAACTGATTTACGTTGAAATGATTGAACGTCCCAATTTATGCTACACAACGTGTATAACAACTCACTATGTTGTCGTGGCTGAAACATCGATTATTTTACTAGGCAAAGACATAAATTAGATGTTGCATAACTTTTTCATTACACTTTGTATGAGAAAAATGATACGTCCAGCTTGTCTTTAACTGAAGGTCTTGTGTGTTGGTGTCTTTAACTATACGTCTGCCATAAGCTTCTTGAAAATGGTTAAATTAAATTATGACACGTGTATATTGTGACATATGTACCATACATGAATGTGGCATACGATTTGTGAGTGGCTAAGTTCTAGGAAGCTAAGACCAGGGAGATTCTTGGTATTTTTCTACGTCGTGACTATGAATACTGTTACACTACCTTTCTTCATTTTGTGTAAGTAGTGAAGAAAAATTGAAACCCTACATAATGGTACCACTTTATCTATATTAATTCCGCTTTCATGGAAATGTGCATGGAGGGTGGCCAATCTTTCATGTAGCGTAAAGACAAGAAATCGATATGAAATTTACCTCATAATTGCTACAGTTTAATTCTGAACAGAATAAAGTTAACCACCATAACATTCAATAATAATATAAGTTGACTTGTTAATCATCAGGATTTTATTATCCGTACATGGCAAGAGCATTGTTACTTCCTAACAAAGCGGTTTTTTTGCATATCACATTAATTTCAAAATTTATAAATTTATTTCTTTTCGTGACATTTATTAAAATAATGAAAAAAATATACAGCAAAAAGAATGAGTAAAAACTTAAGAAAATGTACATTTATAATAAGTGGGTACTAAACATTTGGCAATATTCAGCTTTTAAAAACGTTTTTTAAAAAGTTCTGGGCTTTAACAAAAAAGACAGTCAAGTGAGGGTAGAACTTGCGCCCCGAGGTCTCCATGCAATTATATAATATTATTCTAAAACTTAATATAAATATATATTTTATAAATATAGGAAAAGGAAGAAAATTTATAAGCTGAAAAATCTATTTGTTACATTATAATTCTACATAAAATTATAAATTAGTTATTATTGAACTAATTTCTTTACGTATACTATGAGTCATTCCCTTCTTCGAAATTTCAAGTTTCTGGGTCGAAGAGACCCTATAATTTTAATTAGGATTACATTTCAAGTTTAATATCAAAATATATGGTACTTCAAATGTACTTTCTATTCCATTTGGTTAGAAATTAGATGATTTGATATTTTTGACCAAACTATGGGACTGCATTCGCCTAAATATAATGAATGGAAAAAGAAGGAATTCTTGCAAACGAATATAAATGAAATGCGAATTGACGCAGTGTCAAATCCATCCAAATCGAATCTACAACCGGATATGTAAAATCCCGAATATTCCGTTAAAACAAATAATTAAACTTTTATTTATCTGATTCCACGTCCAGTTTAATTTTCATTATTTATCCTTACGTTTAGCTCAGTCGGGAAACTTTATTAAAAAAATACATCCGTGGAAACCGTAATAAACCACTTCGTTGTCAAATGCTACTGTTTTTTCTCTTCCTTTCCTTTGATTTGATCTTTTACCTTCTGCTATATACTTGTGTGAGTATATGCCATTCCAGACTCTACTCTTCTTGAAGTATTCGACAAAAATTACAAATCTAGTGTTACAAATATCAATTTTATTCCAATTGATGCAACTTCCTTTACTGTACTGTGAGCTGGTTCACCTTTAAAAGTACATTATTTGGATTCTATCTTTGTTACCAGTATGTGGTGGCATGTGTATGAGTTACATCGATAATTATAAAGCAACGCAAGTATTTGTCAGGATCAAGTCGGTAATCTTTTTCATTATCATCTTTTTATTTCAATATTATGTTTAAATTATATATCCACAGCTATGATGAGCGTTTTCTCTTTTAGCTCTACTAACGCTAATTCATTAATTTTATTTTTTTAATGATTCTTGGCATCGTCGCCTTATTTGGGTTGCTACTATCTTGATTCTTGGAATCCACACCTTATTTGGGGATACTACTATGGCTTTTTATAATTTAGTAAATTTTATTGAAGGTAGCGATGCCTTGACGTTCAGTAAAACTAATTTTTAAATTCCTCAAAAAAAAGGTTTAATCTCAACTCAGATTTCTAACTTTTTCATTGTTATGTGATAATCTAAATGTATTAAGATATTATTTTAAAAGATTTTACAACATAGACTATTTAATCCAATATTATCCCAATATTTAATACTTAAAACCATTATCTGGACAAAATATAATACCTGAGTAATTTAAAACACGCCTTTCTTAGGAGGACGTGTCGTTACGTTCTCCATTGCGTGGTTTACTCTGGTCTTTCGGCACCTTTTTTGAACGTTTATGTAATTTTTAAATGGTGTTTTCCATAAAAAATTTCCCATACGCAAATAATAACTATCGGAATAATGTGAAATGAAAACGT